>JAQIXW010000321.1:0-34705 GCA_034700685.1 Willowsia buskii
ACACTTCTGTCATCTTCATTCACTTCTATACACATTCCAACAGATCAGAAGGATTCCTACTGATCTGTTTAGGAAATTTGTTTACTTTATGTAGATATTCATACTTCTCCAAGGAGGCTTATAACTACAAGTCATAATACTTTTTCCGTCTAGCCTGTTAGCCGTTCCTAAATGCTATGATTAGACATTAAATGAACATTCATGAGAGAGGGAGCAACAACATTCTTGTTGTCTTTTGAACGATTTCAGTAAGCAAAGTCTGCTTTTATTTCATGGAATAACTTGGTTTAAAATCGTTGGATTTAGGTAAATAGTCTTCCGTTCCGGTATTTTATTTTCCGTAAAACTGTTTACATTTCCCTAGCACATAAAATGTGCTTAGTATCATCATACTCATAAAGCATAAGAGAGCGTGTTCTTCTTCCTGTCAGAGATGCAAGATTGAAGGCTATAAGTAAGTAGAAAGGAGAAAGAAATATCTGTCTAGTCGTAATTGCGTGGATGAACTTCATTCAGTCATTTACATTTAGGTAATTACTAGTTCATGCCAATGGATGACACTAACCATCTCTGTGGGCAAATGACAAATGAATTTCATGGTTCTTTTGCGTATGCCTGTCAATCATCACAACATCATAACAGCATAATCAATGAGCCTTTGTCCTATCACTTAATTTTGGAGTCCTGTCCCGATTGATTATCAATGACAAAATTAACTGCTTATCATTAAAAACCGAGAATCATGAATGCACAATGGATTCACTGTGTTTTTACATACCTATTGCATTATACTGTGAACGTAGCTGTTAAGAGATAAGTACATACATATATGAAATTTCAGTCAAGCTAATAATGCACATTGCAACTTAAAAACTTTCAAGCTCATGATCAAGGTAAAGTGACTTTGTTTCATGTTTTTGTCACTACACAATTTGTTATTTTTCTGAATCTTCCGAGTTTTACGCACTCTGACCAGTGTCTTGATTTGAATTCTCCTGTTGCAAAATGAATGGAAATACTTGCTCACTTCTTTACTTTTTAGTATTTATTTTATTTGCAAACCCTCTTTTTGGTGAGTAATTCAAATAGTTAGTACAGTATTTGCTAAGCAAAAAATAAATCTTTATTTCAAACATCGTTATCATGTTCTCAAAATTTCAGCATGCCGAATTCTTTCTATGAACCAAGCAGTGACATTTATTTTCGAAGAAACTTATGAAAATCATACGTCTGGGACACTTCTTCCAGGGTGAGTATTATGATCTAATTATAAGATTACTTTAAGATTAGTAGTTATAATAGCCTCTTAACACGCAATATGCACAATGATATTTTAGAGAACTAAGAGTAATCAAGGGACGAAATGAAGAAGTTGAAGTGATTCCGTCCATCATGACTGATGATGAAATCGCTGCGAGCTATATCAAAGCTAACTCGAGCGACGAATGTGAATGTATTCAGTTCTATCTAAAAGAGAATAAAACTCTCCGGGAATATAGAAACGAGAAGTGGAAGCCGAGTTTGGAGTTTGAATTTCGACTAAATTGCTCACACAGCGATGATCTTCAGTCTTACACATACATGCTGGGCATTAAAGATGAAAACTTATATTATCCAGAGTTCACTAGTTCAGTTTACGAGGGAGAATTGGTATACACATTGCTAAAAGGCTATGAAATTCGTTTAAAGGATAAAAATGGCATTCGTGTGATAGACAAAGACTTTAACCGCGATCACGCCAACATCAAAGTGTCATGTGAGGGCTCTGCTGCTTGCAACTCTTTCAAATTCACTCCAGAATGTATTTCGGAAGACAAAGGATACATTTTTCAAATTGGCATTTCGTTGACAAATCCGAAGGAATTGAGTTCAATCATTGAAAATGGTAAAACATTGACTGTTCAATTCTCTGCAACTGACGGCACTTATCAGTCCATGGAAATGGTAAGACTCGAGTTGAGCGTGGATATGGAAGAGGGTCTAAATAATGGAGATGGACAGGGTGGAGGTTTTGCCTCGTGGTTGACGTATGCCATTTCCGGAGGAGTAGTACTTGTTATTCTATTGTCGTGTTCAGGTACTGTAGCATATTTAGTAGTGCGCAGCCGGAAAGCCAAGGATCTTCTTCGTAAGTTAACTGAAGCGGAGATACGTGAATTTTTGGAAGGAAATGCCAGTCTTGGTGCAACTGAAGCAAAGAGATCCGTTGACGTGAACACGCCAATAATGGCATTACCGTATAATCGAGCATTTGAGATACAAAGAGATAAATTAAGAATAGGTGATTGTCCTTTGGAAACATGCTTTTAGTGAAAAATTATGTGTAAATATTCATACCAACTTTTTTTAATGACAATATTTAAATTGTAATAGACGAGACAACCATTCTTGGAACTGGAGCATTCGGTATCGTTTGGAAGGTAACAAGAGATCCTACTACTCCAAAAGTACTGCCAAGTCCTTAGGTCCTAAACCTTAATTCAAACCTAGTCATAACTGGTGTGTTTTTACTCATGATAACAGGGCTCTGTTGTGTACAGCAATGACGAATCTATAACAGTTGCAGTTAAAACTGTGAAAAGAAATGTTGGTATTCTCTACTTTAAAGCATTGCTGTCAGAGCTGAAAATCATGGCCTATATTGGAAAACATCCTAATATTGTAATTACCTTTTTAAAATGGAAATAATACATGAATGTACTGTAGTAATGTCATCCTCAAAATTCCTTTGCTTTACGATTTTCAAAGTTTATCGCAAGCCTCTTTCTGTTTTTAAGGTCAGTCTGGTAGGAGCTTGCACTCACAACATCCGTAAAAGTATGTTCTTTCCGAAATATACTGATGATTTTTCACAGCAGGAAACGTTAACAGAATCACTCGTTAAGCCAGTTGTTTATTTTTACAGCTTGCTTTTAATAACACTGTAAATTTTGTTTTCCCCAGGGGAGGTGTATATCGCTGTGCAGTACTGCGCTAATGGCAATTTTCATAATTATCTGAAATGCAGACGCGATCGCTTTGCAAACTTGGTCGTTGATGGAATCCTACATATGGCAAATTCAGCGTAAGCTCTTGATTATGTTTGCCTTTATGGGTTTTTATAAAACAGATCACTTCCTTCCGTTTTTTCTATAATGCTTTCATCAGATCGAAACAAAGTCGTAGATTTTACTTTTAGTCGAATTGGTTGAAACTTTTCATATTACGAGCATATATACTTTTCACAGAGCACACTCCTACATGTACTCAAATAAAGGCTGCTTCTCCAAATCCATTTCCACGCTAGATCTTCTTAAATGGGCCACGCAAATTTCAAATGGATTGCAATATTTGGAAAGCTTAGGAGTGCGTTAATGAAGTTTATCCCAATTTATATGTATATAAAATATATAGTTGATATATTATCGATATAAATATTTTACATTATTGTTTCAAGGTAATACATGGGGATTTGGCAACTAGAAACGTACTCTTGGATAGTGAAAGAACGGCAAAAATAGGCGACTTTGGTTTATCAAGGCGACTAATTGACTACTCTAATTATTACTACACAAAGACAACTCAGGTATTAACATTGCATGCAGCTATACTATTGGCTATATTAGTGTGTGACTGCTTCTTATTTGACACAAAAAGCTTTTAAAAATTAAGTTTAACCCTAATCCATCAGGCCCCTCTTCCGTGGAAATGGATGGCACCAGGTATGTAAAATGATTGTGTGAAACATAAATTATGTAAAACAAAATACCTTTTAAAATTACACAGATAAATACCACTAAGCATGGAGTACCTATTCCGTTTTTGATAAAATGATAATTCGACTTTGCAAATAACATCTTTCTACAATACCAAAACTGATTCCATTCTAGAGTCATTAAAGGACATGCGATTTTCAAAGAAATCGGACATTTGGTCATTCGGAATAGTTCTCTGGGAAGTTTTCACGCTTGGACAGACACCATATCCTGGTTTAAACTGGGATGAAACATTTGTGGAAAGATTGGAAAAGGGAATGCGACCATCAAAGCCAGGCTTTGCTACCAATTTCTTGTAAGGTTTTAAATACTTATAGTCAGGCATTGGTCACAATGAAAAATTATAATTTATAAAATGAACTCATTACTCAAATAAACAAATGATGTAAGTTTAGATACGATTTAATGGTCGACTGCTGGCACCTGGATCCCCATGATCGACCTGCAATTTTGGACATTAAGCGAGCACTTGAAAACATCACAAGCTCCGCACTAGAACAGGTATGTTCGTGGAGGGGAAAATCATGTTACTTGTCATGTCGAAACATGTTAATGGTAATGGTTTTAGATTCATGAGAGTATTTATTTGAGAGCTTTTCTATGTTTACTTTATTACACGCAGAAAGCCGGCCAGAGCTACATGAATCTAGGTGAGAAATCAATCCTGCAAATGATGAAGGAAGATGAGCAGGGCTACTTGGAGCCTAAGGATAAAAGACAGAAAAATTATATGAAAGCATAAAGCTGAAATGTATGATATGCATTAATTGTGATTACGTCAGGCGTTTCGGATATTTTTTTTATATCTACGATCTACATTCAATGTTAAAGTTTATTATGATTTATTCCGGGGTCAATTCTAAGAAAAAATACGATCGTTTTTGTTTACTCACTATCAACTGGCGACATGTCTGAAATACTTTGATTGTATAATTATTCGAAAATTTGTTGACATTACATTTCCTTCGAGGATAAATTTGCGAATAAATACAAATAATTGATTTTATGAGATAATCCACTAATTTTAGAGCTATTGAATATTTTTCGTACATAAAACCATATAAACTCATCTGAGTCACGTACAATGTACGCAAATTGGGAAAATGTCAATCACTTTTTTCTACGCCACCAAATTCACCGTAAATCCATTTTAAAATCGGACCTTTATCAGACAAATATCTGGACTTATTGTCTTCCATATCTTTCCATTATCAATGCCTTGTCAAACTAATAAAACACAGGTTTGCAATAACTCTTCAGAAAAAATGCCATGCGTTTGAACTTTATTTAAGCTTAATGCATCAATCAATTTTACGTTCTCACCTAATCGCTATCAAGAACTATACTAGAACAAATCCATACTTTCGCATTGACATTCCCATTCACCATTATCCCAAAAATCAACCAACCTTTTGCATTTGTGCATTTTTGCCTTCTTCAATATTACCAAAATAGTTGAGCACAATTCCGTGATTGTAAATACAGCATGATCGACAAAATCATTTTATTAATTCGCTCTGCCAATTTCATCATTTACACCCATGTTTGTAAGCCAAAATTGTTGCAGGTTTGCTGACAAGTACTTGTTGTAATTTACATGCATGCTGTAAATAGTACAAGATTGAAGTAAATTACATACTTGTATTTCTGTTCCGAAAATATCCAATCCACGTCATGACTGTAGGGCAGATTTCATTTAAAATTCTTCCATTATTATTACTGTTTTACATTAACTATCCGCCCATCACATGCCAAAGTAAAATCATCTACTAAAATGAAAAAAAAAACTTTTAATTACTGCGTCCTCGTAAATACTTTCAAAAACTAATAATTACAATACATATATATTTTTTAACTTCTTTTAGACTGTGGTGTTCCAAAAACAATACGTGTGAACGAACAATTGCCAGAGAGTCTGGATACAGGACAACCCATTCTCCCGTAATAGAATTCACAACATAATTACACATATCCTTGTTTCATTCAATTAATCAATCAAAAATAACATGTTAGTTTAATAATCTTAATATCTTATAAAGGTTTTTTATTTCATAGACCCATTCCGGCATACAATGTGGTCAACATTTCAAGTATTACTCGCAATCCTGGAAACTTTGCAAACTTCAGGTTCATTCCGGAAACAATGTCTACGTGCGCGCAACTCTCTGTGGAAGTGGCCACACCGTTGTGGAATCATTCAAGTACAGACATAAGCTACATTGATGAAAATAGAATAAAAGAACTCGAAGTAGCGGTTGAACTGACATGCAAGGATGGGAGAATAAAAGAAATCCAAATCATCATTCCAATCATTGATGAAAACACAGCCATGCCTCATTTTGAAAAGAATGAATACGTGCTTACTACGGAACCCTGCATGCTAGACCGATGCACATTGATTTTTGATACGGATATTTTTGTGATTGACAAAGACAGAGAAAAGGAGAACGCGGAATTATTCTTGTGGACCGACATGCCCAATATGGTCAATTTTCTTCATGTCTATAGTACGCTTCAAACATGGTATGATGAAAGTGAAAACGGGGGGTTCAGGCCCAAAGGGTACCAGTCGAGAGTCAAGCTCGAATATGTACCAAAAGACAAGAACATTTGGCCAAAGAGTATCAGTTTCACCATGCAGGCCAACAACACAGTACCTGCTGCTGATGGGCTTGTATTTATCGCAACCTCAAATGTCACAATTAATTTTAAGGAAAATCCACATAGATTGATAGCACCCGTTTTTACAAGCCCGATGTACTACGCAATTGTTGAGTATGAAGGGGAGCAAGTTTCTACTAAACCGAGGAATATTTATGCGTCTGTACCAGGCCAATATTATAGTGACATGAAGTACATAATTGAAGGGGAACCAAACGTGTTTAAAATCGACTGCTCTGGAAATCTGTCGTTCATCAGAAACATAGGAATAATGGATAGAATAAGCAATACTAAAGTTGAATACAACGTAACTGCAGAGAGAACTGTTGGAGAAAGTTCTATCAATTCCACAGTGCCATTGATAGTTTTCTTTCCAGACACAGAGGACTCTTCCGAGGGACCTCCTTGTGATTGTGAATCTTCTACTATATGGCCAGGTACACTCAAATGTTATGCAGTAGTAAGTAATAAAACTCTGAAATTGAAATTTAAAGTAATCATGTAAATTATCAAAATATGAAGATCCGACTTGTCCAGTTCCACCAACATGTCCAGCTCCGGATCCATGTCCTGAACCCACAACCACAATTTCTCCAACAACAGGTATGTATGTAATTATTTGTTAAAACCAATCAATCTAGGTCAAAACCATGCTCATTATCTGAACGCAAACACAAATTATCATTCTCGTTTCGTTCTTTACAGAGCCTCCCTATACTACTACGACGTATATACCACCCACAGTGACGAGTGAAAGTCCAGAGTACACGACAAAAGAAGACGGATTAACAACCACAGGCTCACCAGAGTCTTCAACCGACACAACTCCGGAGTTGACTGATCCTTCTACAACCACAACTCCATATTATCCAACTACCACGTCGATTCCACCTACCTCTCCTCCCGGACAATGCAAATGCAATTGTACCGAATTTACATGCCAGGATCCTCAAGTACCACCAAGCCTAAATTCTACACTTTACACATTCTACCCAGATCCATATAGTTGTACAAAATATCATCGATGTCCAAACACTGGGGATCGCCCAGTTGATGACAAGGTTACATATGAATGTCCACCCGCCAGCGTCTTTTGTCCTATAATGACTGCTTGTACTACGGTAGAAATGTGCATTAAACGAACTTATCAGCGAGGTGGTTATGGAGGTGGGGGTGGTGGTGATGACGAAGGTACAAAGAAGCGCTTTGAATATTTATGTACTATATTCAATAATGTTAATTATTATATATAGTATGAACTTTATACAAAATTATACACAGAAGACGAATGTCAAGAATGCCAATGCAATGATGATTGGTTACCGCCAGGACATCCTGAAAATGTATGCACGCCGGAAAATCACCATTCAATGATTCCAGACAAGAGGTTCTATGATGTTTTTCATAAATGTCAACCGTCGAGTAGTGAAAATGAGAACTCATACATTGATTATGCGTTTAAATGTCAGGCTGGTCTAATCTTTTGTCCTAATACAGCCTCCTGTGGATACATTGATGATCCACAATGCTTTCGTCGAAATGAAACGAACCTAATTTTTCAGCAATGCGATGTTTGTATCATGGGATTATGGGAAGAGTTTGACATTTTCCGAAAATCGTTTATTTGAAATATGTCATTCGCAAACAGGTAATGATGAACTTTTATCATGTAGCTCGAAATTTTCTCTTTATAACGTATTTACATACTTCGTGTACACTATTTCTTTACTTTTAATTAAAAATAAAATAAATGCACGTTTGCATGAAGTTTCGGAAATCGCATTGGAATAAATTCAAACAAAGGAAGGTTTGAGAACTTAAGTAGTAATATTATGTACATAGTGCATAGTATACCTTCATGCATAAAAGGAAACGTTCATGAAACATCATATGTATCAAATGTTATATAATACATGGAAAAGGAAGCACACTACTTCGTTTCAAGTTAGAAACAGCCAAACGCTGAGGATTTAGAGAAAATGAAGAAACGGCTCACTTTTAGAGCCAGCACAACAAACAGAAATCTTTGTACCTAAACTTTTCAACCCTTTCTTCCATTCATTCAAATAGTATCAGGTTTTGGGTTATGCACTTGGGTACAAGTATTGCTGTTTGACGACAGCCAGCTTCTGCTTAGTTTTTTATAGAACTCACAGACGGATGCACAAGTTAGCATAATAACTGCAACAAGCATGCTAGATGGTAAAGAATAGGTACAAAGTGTACCTAGCACCTACCAATGCATATTATGTCTCCTATGTAGTTTTACGTATGTTTCACACAAACCCAGTGAGATTACATGTTATTTGTAACGGTCAAACAAAAACATATATGCAACGTATGCATGCATTCATTTATGCACATGACACTACATAATATGAAACATCAAAGGGATGGGAATCCGTGATTTTACCAAAAATATCATTTTAACAAACAACCAAAAAAGAAAGCATTTTTTGCTGAATGCTGCACGAAATCAGTTATCTAGTTATCTTCTCTGTTTAAATATTTGTTATACATTCGACAAATATGGCGCAAACGCCATCACTTTTAGATTCCATTAGAAGGACTATTGAAGAACGTAATTTGTTTTCAGCAAGGTCTCGAGGGAATTTTGTGTCTGCGTTAAGAAGTGCCGATCATGGGAGCAACGGTCCTCTGGACAAAGGTTCGAGAAACTTCTCGTCCCCTTTGTCCAGTAAAGGCACTGCGCTAGCTAGAATGAACAGATTGCGGAGTAAAGTGATTCAAGAGATTGTAAAATCTGAGGAAATTTATGTGAATCAGCTTAAGACAATACAAAATGATTTTATGGAAGACCCAGACATTAAACTTACATTTTCAAAGCGTGAATTTAATGGTAAGTAGTGTTTTGCTGTAAATTGAACAAAAACTGTTTTGGTGTAAAACCATATTCATATTAATCACACATTTTTGCTCATATATGTGATTTGTAAACGTAGCAATATTCAGTCACATACCGATTCTCCTGGAGGTGAACGAAAGGCTGTTATCTGAACTCAAGACAGGAAATAATAGCACTGACCAATATGCCGGCTCAAGAAGCAAGGATGACAATGAGCTTCCCTCGATTCAATCAGTAGCGGAAGCATTCCTGAACTATGCACCGTATCTCAAACTCTACTCCACGTACGCATCCGGTTTTCAGCAATCGCACGAGCTTCTGCTGGTATAAACATGATTGAGAAAGAGAAAGCTATGATTGATGTAAAAAGTTAACAGCCATGATGATGAGCCATGGGTAATTATTTGAATTTCTTTGTAGAACATTTTGAACCAGAACCCACAACTAAGGTCACTTGTCAAGGCCAAAGAAGAGAAGCTCAACAACACCATTCAATCTTACCTAATTACACCGATTCAGCGGATTCCTCGTTACAAGCTCCTCTTGCAACAGCTTATAAGCTATGCCACGCCCACAGACTCTGAAGACCCGACATCAAAAGCAATTCTGGGTATGTGGATCCCCATCATTTCGATATGTAAAAGTTATAATTTCACGGAGTGAGCTGAACAGTATGAGTTTATGCCAAAACTTGGTCACTGGAATTAAAACTGCAGATAATTTTATTTGAAACTGGTTACGTGAGAAAATGAAGCACTATATTGTTTTTTTATTCTGTTTTTTTTGCATAGATTCTATTAAGCGTCTGGATCAAGTTGCGCAGCACATGAATGAGATGATAAGGCAGCATGAGAATTCGTGCAAGCTAATTGAGATCAGTACATGGCTGGGGAAAAACTATCATGGCACGCTGGTGGAACCGGGCAGATATTTTATTAAGAGTGGAATTGTTTTGAAGGTTTGTTGAATAAATTATCTTTCATGCTAATGTGAAGAAATTGACATAATGATTATAATGCTTTTGCTTTGCAGGTTTCAAACTTTTCGACCCCACAGAACTTTGCAGGAAGCAATCAATTTTATCTGATTCTGCTGAGTGATCAGTTGATCTCGTGCAAAATAAAGTCAGAGATAGGAACCAAGGGTTGTCTTCAGCCAAACCTGGTCCTTCCTTTGAAAAAATGCATTGCATCCATTGTTGACGTATATGCGCAGGTATTGTATTAAATCACAATTACTTGGTTTGGTGTTCTCATGTCTATGAGAGAAAAATAATGATAATCTTTACTTACTTGACAGATACTTTGCGAAGGAGAGGAGCTTAGGTTTACATTAGCAGATCCGGAAGACCTTCAAGAATGGGTTCTAACGATTAATGACTCTTCTCGTGCTTTGAAAACTCGATCAGCCACTCTTAAAAAACCATCGTCCAATGCGAAACCCTTGAGAAAGGAGCAAATAAAAGACATCGTTAAGCGTAAAAAGCGTGGGGTCAAACGAAGTCGAGATCCCGAAGGCTCTCCTGCTCCGACGCCGGGAAAGCTCAGGAGGTTTATGAACATTTCAGAGAAACTGGATCAAATCGTTGAATACTTCTCGCCAACCAAATCAAGCACTCGGGAGAAAACACCAACCTTGAGTATTAGTTCTCCCATTTCATCAACACCAGGAACGCAAATGGTACAGTCAAAGCAAACAATCATCCAAATAACTAATTTTATATTGAAATTACGATGACGTAAATACGATTCAGTGCTCTCTGATGAACTTCAATTTAAATATCTCAATTACTCGTTTTAGGAAACCATTGCCGAAAACTCGAGCGGCTGGTATGATGAAAGTAATGATGGTAATAATGAGAAACATTACGAGTTACAGCAAATGAAGCTCATGTCCGTATCACGATATCCGCAAGGAACCTGCAACATTCTTTGAGAAGGAGGGAAATGTATAATGTATGTCTCTTTTTAGCAACTATACATAACTGGTGTAATTACCCAAAAATCAGGAGTAAATCATATTCTTGCATAGTTAACCTTAAAAGCATGTAAAGTCGCAATGGGTTTGTTATGTTGCACAAACTAGTGACGTACGATATTTTTATATGGAAAGTTGTAATGTAAATATCATTTATAAATGTTATGGCGTTCGTAAATAAATAATCGAATATTTTACATGATCTTCAGTGTTTTTGCAATTAACATCTAAAGCTGTATGTATATGAATAATTTTTTTCTATGATATCTTTTACGCACATATGAAACATAGGCTATTGAGAAACCTATCAGGTCCAAACTTGCAGTATTGGCAATAATGTATCATTGTATTTAGGTAACTGAAAATGGTTTAAAGTAATACAGCCCGGATACGAATAACTCTGAGTCTGACGTTTTATTTTATGTTTTGCAGGATTGGATTAGGATTTGATTTTCTAAGTAAGTATCGACAATGGCAGAAATATTATTTATTTATTTCGGAGTCGGAATGAGAATAACCAGATTCGCTTTATGCCGATTTAGCTCACTAGTGTGTGTTATTCCCACATTTATGGATTAAGCAAATAGATGTAATAATGGCGAATAGAGCTGGTTTGCTAGTGCAATCTACTTGAGTTTAAGTCATTTTTCATTACATTAAACTTTGTTTTGTACATTGCATGCTGTTTCAGTATCTTCAATTTCAATACATCGACGAGGAAGCGTCTTGTTTACGAATAGATGTCTTACACATCTTATATTATGCATATTCCATATTCCATTATCAATAAGATGGAATTTCCTTGAAATAGGGATTTCCTTATTTTGTTAGGCGTCTGTAAAGTGCAAGGACTCTATTTGGTATCTGGAATGTACAAGTGAACAGAATCAAGTTCAATGTAAAGTATTACGGAGGGATAATAACCCTAGCTCATCATCACTGCTGAAATATGCCATTCTATACATTGTTCACCGTTGTTGTACTGTATACTGGTTTTGCATACAAACGAACGTGGAATGAATCAAGCCACATACAAGTAAATACTTACAAGCATCAAACAAATGTTTCGTTATTCGCATTGTTAGCATTCCCTCATTATAAATGCATAGCAGTTTTTATTCACTTACTACATGCTTTGCAAATTGGCGAACAGTCCAGCGACACCCATAAGGGTCAATTAAGAAATGAAGGACACCAAGTCGTGGTATGCCACTACGAAGGAAAAGAATTCATGTATTGCGTTTACGTTGCATTCATTAATGTGAGATGTGCGTGCGCACACCTATATTTGTTTCGTATTTGTTTCATGACGCATCGCATGCAAAAAACAATTTTTTTCTAGAATCATTGCCACTTAACTCATAATATTGTAGTCTTTACAGCCACACAGTACCTGCACAGTTAAGTCCAGTTCATGTTACGTTCATAATGTAAAATGAATTGCTACAATAGCGTAGTTCAGCAAAAATAGGTAAGAACCGTTTCTGCAGTGCTGGTGTATCAATGAATCTCATCGTAAACGTGCAAATATCTTGAGATTTTAGGTTCACACAGCTATGCATGCATGAGAATTTTTTGCTCCTGTTGTTGGAAGAATACACATATTATTATCATCGTCATCTCTTTTCTTCATCAAATCTTAGATAGGTCATTCTATATGGTAAAGTCAGATGAGTAAGGAACAAGTTTGGCATAAAAGAGTATTTTATTTGTTCGATTATTATGTTACTATATGTTAATATTTTTACAGCACTAGTCATTCTTCTTCACTCTCTTGTTCTCCAGTTTGCTAGTATAATTTTCCAATTTTTCGCCAATTTGCAATAAAGAAGCGATCGTGCAAAATTGATGAGTAGAGCTAATAAAGATGAGATGATAGATATCATTTCGCAATAGTTTTTACAATCTTCAAGTTTTAAAGTTGAAAAGTTCCCGTCCGAAGCCAGTCTTTACTTTGTTGTTGAATTCTATGGAAGGTAGACATGCGTTCTGTAGAACTGAAGTTGCTTGTCTTTGTCACACACGTGCTAAATCTTCGGGCAAATCCTTGTTTCGGAACTGCGTCAAATCAAGCGTTTTTTGGTGGTGTCAGTGACTTGATACTTCCTGCGCTGGGCAACGGCGACTAATCATGGTACGGCACATTACCCCATGGGGTCATACGAACAAGAGCTGGACCATAAATGAAGTGTAAGTTTTGGTGAAGGTGTCATTGCATTTTCATGTCTCCTGAAAATATGAAAATGCGTAATATGCACATAGTATGATTGCGGCTATTGTGATTGTGAGGCTGTAGGAGGTGGAAAGTAATTTTATGCTTAAAAAGGATGTGCTAAAAAAGTATATTTTTCGTTCAGGGTCCATTCTCCGGAATCCAGTGGGACCAGCGGCTACACAAGACTGAAACTATTAATATGGAAAAACTATAAGCTTCAAACACGAAATAAATTACAAACCATAGTCGAACTTCTCCTTCCATTGATATTCATTGCAATCTTGGTGGTAATTCGAGTACTTCTTCCTTCAACTCATATAAATGAGCCAACGATTTTCCAATCGTTAGAGATTGATGGGGTTCCTACATACATTATCAGAGAAAAATGGTAATTTTTCTGGCACGTTTACGCTATATAACAAATAACACACTACTACTGGAACAGAAAAACAGAATAACCTTTTTGAATGCATATTTTTACATCTTTTGTACATTTTTATACTTTTCTCGCAGCGATCGTATATTCTACTCCCCCACTAACGCAGCGATCGATGCTTTAATTCAGAGAGTAAAGTCTGACTATTTCGATGCACAGGGACTCAACTATAATTGTGAGAACCTCTTTACAACCATTTTGAGTTTTTGTTAAATTTAAAAAATCGTTTTGTTAAAGCTACATATACATCAGTAATTTTAGACTTTCTGAGTTCATAAACTTATGTATATTTTGTTTTACCAAACAGTTACAGGATTTAACTCGGAAGATGAGGTTTTACAAGCATATCATGAAGCCAGGAATGAGTATGAGGGGGATACAGAAGAGTTTGAGGTGTCGTCGCCCGTTTTGGCAGGAATCATTTTTGAGAATGAGTTTGCAAATTCTGCTTTTCCAAAAGATATTAAGGTAAATTACTATTATAACATCTTTGCTGAGAAAATCTCGTACTCAGTATGAAATTTTTACTTTGTTGCAGTACAAACTGAGGTTCCCTGCTTCACAAAGAAGCGAATTCGATGCCATTTCTGAAAAGTTTGGTCTGAAGGCTGCGTGGTTCACTGAACTTGTCTACCCTTTGTTCCAACTTTTAGGACCAAGATCAAAGGAAACAATCGCAGGAGGACTGCCTGGTATTTAATTTGGCATATACTATGATGACCTTACATATAGTTCTGGTTCCAAGACACAAAGTACTAAATGTTTGTCTTGATCAATTTATTTCACTCATTCAAAGGCTATCATGAGGAAGGATTCTTGTATGTTCAATATGCACTGGACAGAACGTTAATACGCATGCTACTAAAGGAAAAAGAGGATGAATATGACAGCAAATATGACATCAAACTTCGGAGATTTCCTTACCCGAGCTATATTGATGACAAGTAATAATATTTCTCCTCTCTTGCCATTGTCTTAGCTTTGCTTAATGTTGATTGCTTATTATTATTCTACCTGTGTTGCAGATATTTGTTTGGATTGCAAGCGTTCCTTCCTTTGTTGCTGATTTTAAGCATGATTTTCCCCGTTCTCAATATCACAAAGTGCATTGTTTATGAGAAAGAGAAAAGACTGAAGGTTTGTCTTAATACCGATTCTAAAAATCCAAATTGTAATGCATGCATTCTACACAAATAATATTTTAATACTGACAGGAGTCCATGAAAATGATGGGATTGTCTAATTGGATTCATTGGACGGCTTGGATTTTCAAGTCCCAATTGGTTTTAACAGTAGCTAGTATTATAATCGCAGTTCTACTCAAGGTTTGTCATTTTAAAAATAAACGTTAAAAGTTTTTAAAAGGAGAATGTGTGCGTGATTTGAGAAATAACTCACAAATTTTACTTTTTGTGTAGTCAAAATTCGTAGAATCGCAAACGTTGGCTGTTATACCAGAGACAAATATCTATGTACTGATCCTCATTATCTTCGTTTATTCCTTCTCCGCTGTTTGTTTCTGTTGTTTTATTTCATCATTGTTTTCCAGAGGTAACAGCAGATAGAATATTTAAGAATTATAATATAGGTTATCCCAATTAAAAATCCAAATCACATTTGTATTTTATTTAAATTTCAGCCAACACTGCAGCTTTGGCGGCAGGAGCTCTGTGGTTTTTTCTTTACGTGCCATATTGTTTTATTCAACCTAGATATAACACACTGTCAAGAACCATCAAAGCTGTGTGCAGTATTTTTACTAACTGTCCCATCGGTTTTATCAGTCAAATTATCTGTAATTTTGAAGGAATCGGGGTAGGAGTTCAATGGTCAAACTTGGCTCAAGGATCCACCCCCGATGACAACTTTTCTATTGCGGACTGTCTCGTAGTCCTTATTTTAAATTCTGTAATTTTCCTTCTCGCCGCATTTTACATTGAAGCAGTTTGGCCGGGTGAATTCGGAATACCTCTACCGTGGAACTTTTTTCTCAAAGTACAAAAGCTATTTTCAATTCTACCTTCTGTAATAATTCTGTCAATTCAAATAAGTTACGTCTAATTTTTGGTATACAGAAATGGTATTGGACTGGTCGATTCCGTCATGCACCGCAGCATGATTTTGATAAAAATGGGGGAAACATCTCAAGGAGCACTTACTTTGAGGCTGATCCACCCAGAAAGAAAGCTGGCATTGAGATAAGGAATTTGACGAAAACATTTGATGACAAAACTGCCGTCAATCGAATGAATTTGAGAATGTTTGAAGATCAAGTGACAGCACTTTTGGGGTATAATGAGAATATTACCGAAATTGGAATAAATTTCAGCCAATGGGTTATTTTAAAATGCATTTTATTCTCCAGCCATAACGGAGCTGGAAAAAGTACAACAATGTCGATGCTCACAGGATTGTTTCCACCAACATCAGGAAGTGCAGTTGTGAATGGTTTTGATATTTGCAGTGATATTACATCTGTCAGAAGTAGTTTAGGAATATGCCCCCAGCATGTGAGATATTGTCTTGATATTTTTATGTCTATTTCAACAATACAAACTATAAACAGTCAGCGAATTAATAATGACTTTGCTTCCAATAGGATGTGCTATTCGATGAACTGACAGTTGATGAGCATTTGCGATTCTTCTGCGAGCTTAAAGGCTTGGATAAACAATATGTTAATTCAGAGATTACAAGAATGGTGGAAGCTCTCGGGCTACAGGATAAACGTCATGCGGAAAGCAGGACATTAAGCGGGGGGATGAAACGTAAGCTTTCTGTTGGAATAGCGTTTTGTGGCGGATCTAAAGTAGTACTGCTTGATGAACCCACAAGTGGTATGGATCCGGGTGCAAGAAGATCAACTTGGGATTTGATACAGTCAGAGAAAAAGGGCCGCACTGTACTTCTGTCCACACATTTTATGGAAGAGGTGAGTAAAAATGGTCTTGGTTTATAAAAATTTCTAATCAATATGTTTTGCATCAATTCTACATGTAATTATGTTATGTAGGCCGACCTTCTGGGTGACAGAATTGCTATAATGTCACAAGGGGATTTGCAATGCTGTGGATCTTCACTGTTTCTTAAAAAGAAATACGGTATTTAAGCATCATCATAAAAAACCGATTTGCTTAAAAATATAAAATTACCGTGTTAAATATCTTATGTGTGGAATGTTCCAGGGGGAGGATATCATCTTATAGTTGTGAAAGCACCCGAATGCATAGTTGAGAATATTTCAAACGTACTGAAAACAGCCATTCCGGAAGTGGAAATTGATCAAGATATAGGAGCGGAACTTAGCTATGTACTTCCAGATTCCAAATCACACTTATTCCCCACATTATTTAGTGAGCTTGAGAGGAAAAGGAAAGATCTAGGGATTGCCAGTTACGGAGCATCAATTACAACTATGGAAAATGTGTTTATGAGGTTTGTACTTTGAAATTTGAAACATTTGTGTGTAGCAAAATATTTTGCGTGTGTTCCGTAAACCCCTATTGTTAACGTCTTTACTGTCTATCATAGAGTAATCCGTGAGGCAGAGGAAGCCAAGGCCAGTAACGTGCTGGACTATAACAAAGATGTCAAATTGAATGTTAATAATATGAACAACTCCAACAAATTTTCAAACAGGAACAGTGGCATTGTCTTAATACTGCAGCAGATATGGGCGATGCTTCTTAAAAAACTATTGTTCCTTTTACGCAATAGAGGGCTTGTAGTGGCTTCGGTAATTTCAATGGCACATTATTCTAATTTTAAAGGTTAAATGAAATGCAAAAATGTAATAATAAAATATTTATTACTTTTAGTTACTTCTTCCGATATCCTACATAGTAGTCATCTTCCTAATTATGAATGCATTTCCCGGATTCAGCAGTCCTAGCCCGCTACTAATTAGCTTAAGCGTATGTTTTATCTTTGATATAAATAACTTTTCTATTGCGCGTTTTTAATTTTCTATTAATAAACCTGTAATTATAATAATTTATGTTATCTTTACAGGCATATGAAACTGTAGGAAGAACAACTACTACTACGCATTGCCCAGCAAATGATGAAATCTGTGAATCATATAAAGCTTTCGTTTCCCAAAAGTACATCACAATTGATGTTCCACAAGAGACGACATTAATCGATTTCATTTTAGAAAAGGTTTGTCATATCTATAATTATTTAAGCTGAATTTGAAAATGCCTAACATGAACTCAATATCATTAGTTTTTTAAAATTATTTTAGGCATCGCATGATCTAGCGATAGTTAACTTCCAATACATAGTTGGTCTCGAAGTGCGGCCTCCAAGTGAAAATATGACAGAACAAGGAAATAAAACGGAAATAATTGGCTTCTTCAACAACCAACCTTTCCATGCGCCACCTCTAGCTTTGAACTTCATTACAAATGCATTTCTTCGTCGAGCCAATGTCACGGTCGACATTACAAATCATCCCTTTCCATACAGTAGAATTGACAGTCTGAAAGAGCAAGGCGGTATTCTCACTATTGGATTTCAAGTGGGCTACAATTGTGCAATGGCGATGAGCTTTTTAGCGGCGTACTTTGTTCTTTTCCCAATTCGTGAAAGAATAATTGGATCAAAGCATTTACAATACATTTCCGGAGTTCAACCAATTGTATTTTGGACGGTTAGTTTCGTGACCGATATTGTGCAATACATTGTTCCATGCTTGGGCATAGTCGGTGTTCTAGTGTTGTTCCAAATGGAAGAGTTTACCCAAATAAACCTGCAATTCTACTTCCTTCTACTGTGCGTTTGCTTTGGCGTCACCTCAATACTACTTGTGTATGTGTTTTCATTCGTGTTTTTGATTCCAACAAGTGGGTTTGCAGTACTAACTGTTATGGGAATTTTCACAGGTAATTTAATAGAATCGTGAAAATTGATATGTATGGATCTTTTATCTTGCTTGCAATACACGTGCAAATTGGACTCTTGCTAAATTTTATTCACTAATGTAATATGTAACTAAAACTATATACTTTGATTCTAGGAGTTGCACCAATGTTTGCTGTCAGCTTACTTCAAAATCCAGAATTTCAACTTGAAAATCTTGCAAATGAACTAAATAAATACTTGCTCATTTTCCCCAATTATGCATTGGGAATGGGTATTGTTCAGTTGTCCACAAACTATCAGTTAGCGAAATCTTGTGCTCAAAATTTCAATCTGGAATTTCTTTGTTCTGCATTCCCCGATAATATATGCTGCAATCAGTGTAAGAAAATATAGGAATACATATAATATGCATGTAACATAGCGTACTCGGTTTTATTACGCTAACTTTTTTAATGAATTTTTGTTGATTTTATTTTTCAGTAAAAGAAAACTATTTAGACTGGGAAAGGAGTGGGATTGGTCGCAACATTGTGTATTTGCTCGTAATCGCAATTATATCCGTAGCACTGCTCATTTTAATTGAAATCAAACTTTTTCAAACCTTGAGGAATTGCTTTAGTCGATCAAAGGCAAACAATAATTCTGACGAATTACAAGAAGATGGTAAGCACTTTTAATTGCATTGCAATTTGCTACTGCGTATTAATGGTATATTCTACTAGCTACATAATATGTTAATTATTAATTGTGTTTCAGAGATGGACGGTTTGGAGGATTCCGACGTAGTCGCTGAGCGTACAAAAATCCAAAATGGGAGTCTATCTACTCTGTGCCAATCCAATAATTTAATAGTTCGGTAAGCTAGTAAATAGCTTGTCTAAGCATGAAAACAACATTGATGATTGATTGTGCAACTACTTATGCAACTACTTATGCTGTTCCAGAAATCTGACAAAATATTACGGCAATTTCTTGGCCGTTGATGACTTAAATCTTGGCGTCCAGCCTGGAGAATGTTTCGGTAAGTTCATACATACTAAAGTGAGTTAAAAAGCTTTGCTCAGTAGATATACAAGTTTCTCATGAAAAGTAAAATTCCTTTGACTTTTCTAATTGCAGGTCTCCTCGGTATTAATGGTGCTGGTACGTGTTACAAAGAGATTTGGCTAATAAGTAAACATTTGCATGTGCTAAAATTGTTTCATTTTCATTCTATCAGGAAAAACCACAACATTTAAAATGCTAACTGGCGAATACGAGCCCACAGTTGGAGATGCATTCATCAGTGGTTTTAGCATACGCAATCAACTAAAGCAAGCTCACCAAAAGCTAGGGTATTGCCCTCAGTTTGATGGACTAATTGGTGAAATGACTGGAAGAGAAACGATAAGAATGTTTGCAAGACTTCGTGGAATACGAGAAAAAGATTTGGATGGTCTAGTAAATGAGCTTTCAGAAAGGTTACTGTTTACACCTCACATAGACAAACAAGTGGATAGTTACAGGTTTGTGGTTTTGCCTTAATCACTCGGTTTTCAATGCACATTATATTCATACATTCAATAAAGCAAAGTTACATAATATTTCAGTGGAGGAAATAAGCGCAAACTATCGACTGCTGTTGCGTTGATTGGCAATCCCCCAATTGTTTTTCTCGACGAGCCAACGACAGGAATGGACCCTGTTGCACGTAGACATCTCTGGGATGCAATTACGCATATAAGAAATCAAGGAACATCAATTGTTTTAACTTCGCATAGGTATTCTTTTGTTATAGTGAGCTTTTCTGTTATCAAAAGCTAAAAGGCTGAAAGTTTAATGAATGAATCGATATTATATAGTATGGAAGAATGTGAAGCTCTGTGTACACGGCTGGTTATTATGGTCAATGGAAAATTCCGATGTTTGGGGTCTACTCAGCATTTAAAAAATAAATTTGGGAAGGGTTATACAATAATTGCTCAAACTGCAGCCAAAGTTGTTGATCCCAATCAGCCATTCACCAGATCTCAGCAGGTATTTGCAGTCCAAACATTTTAATCTGACTTTTAATCTGAATCTGAAAAAATCATATATAATGCAATTTATGCTGCAAAATTCAATGACTTTTGTGTATTAAACATTTATTCAACAGGAGCAAGGCCGCCGACGCAGCAGCAATAAATCGCTCAAACGTACCAGATCTACCAATGAGCATCATTGGGAGAGTGAATTGCAGGGTTTGCGCTCTTACATTGAGGAAAGATTTCCATGTACGTAAACCCTTCTATTGATTGGATTAGCGAATTAAGTCAAGTTTTAGCATATCATCTATTTACTTATATCATGCACGATTCAATGTGTCCGATGATAAGTCACCAATCGTCATTGTTTAAAACCAAGTTTACGCTGAAATCAGTCAATGACCATCCACTTTGCTACTAAATACTTCTTTTCCTGTCGACTACGCATTTATGACAGTGTTAAGCTTCGAGAATGCATTCTTTGTCTCGCCTAATTATATGTTATTAATTTGCCTTTTCTAACAATTGTTTCAGCTTGTACCATGAAGGACATTCATCCGTGCTTCGTCCATTACCATATCCATCCGAATGAAAATGTGTCTTGGGGTGAATTGTTTTCTGCTATGGAAGTAGCAAAAGTTCGCTTCAATTTAGAGGCATATTCTGTCGGACAAACCTCACTGGAGCAGGTTTTCCTCAATTTTACCAAATCACAGATCAACACGGGATAGTTTTAAAGATTTATTGGAAAAAAATATGTGTTATTTATAATATTTTGTTAAATTCTTTAATATTTAATTTTAAGTTTGTCGTAAATACTGGGAATACATATTAAAAATTACATCTTGCAATTGCATCTTCTAGCAAAAGTATTTTTCACCTTTAATAACTCCGCAACAGACTATGTTGTTGACTTCTTCATGCATACCTCTGCTCTGCACCTGGAGTGTTCATCAAAAGCACTTTCATACCTAATTTTCATAGATGCATAATTCCTTTCACAATTCCCTGAAATAGCTGCTTGTCCTTTAGATGGTGGTCCTTGTCAAGGTTCATTTGCACAAAAAGCATAAATAATCCGGGCAAGCCAGAAATAGTTTTATACCGACCTTAGAAGTAGAAGCTTTATAAATCTATGCTAGGACAACATTGTTGAAAAAATAAGTAGTCCGTAACCTGTAGGATAAACAATATACAGGTCTAGCCCAGGATACCTTAATGTCACCTACAATGAAACAAGCATTGGGTTTGGGATATACAGCGCAGGACCCAAAGCTACAAAATGTACTCAGACTTTATACTGAATCTTCACATACCCGTATGCGAGGTACATGTGTGCGTAAAACAGGAAAACCGTACGCAGTGGCTATCGAAGGACATTTAAAAATGAAGTTAATCTGAATTATATGGGTGCAACCATTGATTCCACCATCGCATCGTCATTCTTGCTTCTGTAATGACATTACATGAACTAATATTCAATACTATGCAAATGATACCTGTAACTAACATTTTGCTCTTAGTTCTTAATATTTGGTCGCTGCATACGTTATTGATTCCTAAGCATTTATGCAAGACAACAATGATTGATGTCGTCGCTTCCTCCATTAAGGCGTATTGCCGCAGACTAATCATGCGCATCAGTTAGTATTTCAGTAGCCAAAAATTATTTCTGGTTTCGTTTATCATTTCTAGATACCATAATGCGAGTGCAGCATAAGTAATAAACTCTGCTACTGTGCATCTATCAACAATTCAGTTAATCTGTGCAGAACTCGGTTACTGATTATTATAGATAACACGCCAAAAATTGGCTTGGCTTGGCACTCACAACGTAAGAGTTAATGACTAACAGCTCGCGTGTCTCTGCATTAATATTATAGCGATACAACAGAGCTGCTCCAATTTAGTTTACTGTGTCCTAATAACTGAACTGAAAGTAAATATTGCTGGTTGTTTTATGCACAGAGTTTTTTCTTTATTTTTACTTTTGACAAATAAATATTATACTATGTAAATATTTAATATTTTGAGTGAAAATGACGTGATTTAATCATCAACGCTAACGGATTTTTTCGCTGTTGCGCTTTATTGTTCAATTGGTTCCACTCATTGGTATTGACTAGAACTTTCGTGCAAGTCAAAATGGCAACAATGCAAAGTAAGTAAAAATATAAAACGCTATTCCCTCCAGTTGATTCATTGATTCGTTCCATGGTGTGAAGGGCAAAATCTCAATTCTTTATATTGCCTTTTTGTGTCGACAGGTCGTGAGGTACTTACTTTCGATAGCAAGGAAAATGGTTTGGATTCAATTGACGGGAAGAAAAAGGGCTCCGGCCGTGTGCTCAGGATTATTCAAAATCATTACAGGTTAAAATATGTGATAATCGTAAAAAGTATTCTTATGTATTCATAAAATGAGTTTTAATGCAAAAATATCATCATCTTATGTAGTACAAAATCTCCTGCGAAATCTCCGGAACAAGTCTCACGGGAAGCCTACCTGATTCCAGGGATTCTACCATTCAATCGATGGTACTCTATGCCTGCAGCAATCATAATCCAGTTTTGTTGTGGCTCTTTATATTCATGGAGCGTGTTCAACAAACCTATAGATGCACTTCTCAAAACATCAAACCTTGCACCAATTACTTTCTACATTGCCGTAGGACTTTTTGGCGTCTCGGCTGCAGTAATGGGGCCTTGGCTAGAGAGGAATGGTCCAAGACTAGCATGCTTCTTGGGCACATCCCTTTTCTTCAGCGGGAATCTGATTACCGCATTAGCCCTTTATTTAGAACAAATATGGCTGGTGTACATTGGTTACGGTGTCGTATCCGGTTTCGGACTGGGGCTATGCTACATTTCTCCAGTATCTGCGTTACAGAAATGGTTTCCAGATAAGCGTGGCTTAGCTTCGGGATTTGCTGTATGCGGATTTGGAGCGGGTAGCATTGTAATTGCAAAAGTGCAAATTCCCCTGATTGATTCTGTTGGCCTACCTTGGACATTTGTTGTTCTTGGAAGTTTCTACTTTACTCTAATGTCATTGTCTGCATTGGTTTTGCGAACCCCACCTCCTAACTTTACTATGGAAGGAAATACTATATCCAATACATCGGCTACTAACGCAGAACAATCAGAAAAGGAACGAGAAACAGCTCCCGTAGCAGCATATACTCCACAACTCACATTGATTGAGGCCTTGACCTCGAACGATTTCCGTCTCATGTACGCCATGTTCCTGGCAAACGCTATCTTTGGACTTGTTTTAATTTCAAGACTTTCCAACATTATTACAGACGTATTTGGAGAATCAGCCAATACCGCATCAACCATCGTAAGCATAAACGGTGCTTTCAACTTGGGAGGACGACTAATGTTTTCCATTGTGTCCGATTACATTGGCCGAAAAAATTGCTATGTAATCATGCTCACATCTCAATTAATCATCCTTGGATTCTTTTCCACAATTGTCGCCTCAAAAGCTTATTGGACCTTCTTAATAACGATGTGGATATTGACGGCCTGTTATGGTGCTGGATTTGGAGTGATTCCTGCCTTCCTAACAGACAAGTTCATGTCGCACAATATTGGAGCGTGTCACGGCGTGATATTGACGGCATGGTCCTTCGCTGGCGTTGCCGGAGGACTCATTTTTAGTGCCGTCTTCAAAGCTGCATCAGTGAATCTCCCAATCTCAGACCCTCACCCCTACTTTGTGAATGTTTTTTGGATAGAAGGTGGGTTTTTGAATTTTCAAGTCGATCAGAGCAAGTTTAAAAAATCCGGATGTGCCAAAAATTCTTAGAATTTTTTTTTTCGTAAATTTTTAGGTGTTGTTGTCGTGGGCTGGATTGCTCTCATGTTTGTCAAACCGACCAAGCGTGATCTTTGGCTGTCGGAAGGACCCAGAAGAATACTCACAAAGTTTTTAAGCGCCATAGGGCTAAGTAAACGTGCACAAAACTTTACGTTGGCGAACACTAACGTGTAAAAGACAGTATTACAGAACTCTCAATTTCCTAATTCTTTAAACATCAAGAGTATTATGTATGTGCAAGACTCCATAAGACAATGTAGTTTTTACAAAATCGTATTTCACTGTGTTCTGTAAGTTTCTCTGTATCTATTCGTATTACAAAATGTAATATAATATGTTTTATAATTTTGTCATACACTTTACAGAAATGACTTCAATTGCAACATTGTAATTACTCAAAAGTTTGAATTAAGTATCGCTGGCTGGAAATGCAAAATACAAAGCAATAAAAAAATAATGAATGATGGTTTTGAGTACGTTTACCATTTCCGTCTTCATCATTAATCTTTGAATATTACGAGCACACATTTATAATTTAATTTACCTCGCTGACAGGGCGTTCACACTTCACAAATATGGACATAAAGCCAAGTGAACTAATAAAATCATCATAATATGAGATAAAATATTATTCTTCGTCAAAAATGTTTTCACGTGGACAAAATGGCAAAATTCTAACAATGTGCGTTCTAAGAGGTGCAAATGTCATCTAATTATGTCGTTAGATTATGTGATGACTGTCACAAACTTTACATAAATTAAGCTATAGTAATATTTCAAGGGTAAAAATATAATCTTCATCCCAGTTTAGCGGTCAGCCTCTACTGTTAGATGCAGCGTATTTATAGTAGCAAAATTATCATAATATTGTACTTATTATGTAATTGCGATAGACGATGGAGCATGACATTAACTTGGATAAAAGTCATTACGGATTTCAAATATGGTATTCTCCTACGTCCAAGACATTCCAAATGTCTTACTTTTTAGAAGAATGTTCATTTGATGGCTGTGGCGCACTTGAGCATGCAGATGTTGCTCTGAGCATATTACAGTATTCCGCTTTGTGTTCAGTTCAATTCAAACACACTTTCGTTTATCATAAAGACACCATAGTACATCGCCAAACATCAAACTTACAATTGTTAATAAAAGTAGCAATATGACATGAAAAATTACATCTTTCTTCCTTTTACTGCCGTCTTCTTAGCATGTGGCTCATTCACATAACCAAATTTATATGAGGATACAATTATACACGAATTCATATAGATCAAACCATTTCCACTCGTTAGACCTTCCTCTTCACACAAGCGCATATAGTATTAAAAAAACTACAACAAAGATTTTGCCAAAAGGTACACCAAAGTCAGTTGTCTAGTCCGCTAATGATGACATAGTCAAATCCTACGACTTCAACGCTGCGACACCGTACAAGCATATGAGATGTCCATTTGACAATGAACACCTGCAATATTAGGTGTACTTTATACAATCAATTTTTAACTTACAAGATAATTTCAAGCACAATACCAAAAATGCTTGAGAAAATGTGACATCGTGAGTTTAAGTGTCCAATGTAATGACCTTCAGAAAATTAGAGTACATCGTAAAGCTACCATACTTTTTAAGACTTGAGATTGGAACTTCACACAATTATGCACTTCTTCTACCACCAAGGTGTAGGTGAACCTTACACTAGGTCTATGAAGAAGAATTTGTAGAGAATGATATATGGTCTATGGGCTTCTTTATAAAGGAATCAGCGATAAAGAAGAAGAGAACAATGCTGACCAGTGAATTATTGAAAAAAGTGATTACTTGCAATCAGATCAATTGTAATTGACAGACAGGATCGAGAAAATCACAAGAAATCAATTTAAAAACATAATGATATAGAAGAGAAGGATCAAACAAGACAAAAAATCCTATCGATGCAACAATTATGATGGTCATCAATTAATTAGCTAGGAAATCCTGGATAGCCTGTCAAGTCATTGGGAATGGTGATGATGATGATGAGTCTCGTCAAAATCAATGGCACGAATAAAAGAGGACATACGGAAAATAAATAAATGCTAAAGTATTTTTATGCATTGATATTTTTCTCAATGTTTCTGCAGTTGATGCGATAATAGCAGGCACATTATTATGTGATTAGAGTATTAGACTAAATAGGCGTTGATTGTGGTATTTTATTGGACATAAGTACACATGATGAATAAATTACTTGTTATAACAGTTTACTTACACAGGTAAGATATATATTATGGCATGCACTATGTCTATATCAAACCAGCTCCGCGTAAAAGTGCATGAATCTTTCCTTTCGCGATTTTGTTCGTATCCCACTCGCTGATAATTTGCTCTCCCTGAATTGGCAAACTCTCCTGAGCCAAGATTGTGGCCAAATTAGCGTTCCTGCAAAAGATAAAAATATACGAGAGTTGATCATCTTCTCGGCAATCTCTTAATCAACTTGATTGTCGAGAGGACTATTGCTGTCTTCAGTGATGATCACCGTGATGACTACGGTGGGATTTATAATACTCTTACATTATGCTCTTGTTAGGGATCTTCACCAATACTCGCAAGTCACAAGCATATATTGCCTGTTTACCGTAACTTGTGAATGATTGTAGCCCTTTATAAGTATACATGCTGTTAATACAAAACTAAAACGATAACTTGTAAAACATAAAGCGTGGCCATGTTGGAATTGTTGTGCAAATTTTATTCTTTTGCATGACATGTGTATTTTTATTTGCTCAAAATGATAGTATTGGTCGTTTTTGTAATTGACTATGACTTACACCAAAACTTGCACGAAGGCATATGATATATGACACTGAAATGGAATTAAACTATCCTTAACCTTTTTACTGTATCACATTTTTCCAATATCTCTCAATAAAGAATTGACCTCATAAAGTCATTTAAATGTCAATGTTGGATCTGGTACTACAAAGCATACTACCGTCTGTTGCGTTGTTGGCAAGAAAATAAAACAGATTATGGACTTGGCGTGCATATTTTCTAAATGCTTTGCCCATTTTCAAAATAGTTTAATAGTTTAATAAGAGCAACAGCTAGAAAAGTAAACAATAAGATGGCAAGCAAGAATCATGTCATGCTTTCCGTTTGATTTGTGTGTTTTCTGTTTGTCAAGGCGAAGATTGATGTTGGTGAAGTAAATAGCAAAAATTTCTACCACAACTGTTGAAAAGCAAATAATGCAAAATACTGCACGTTGTGTCATTCATCTGCAAAATAAAGCTCCCCTCAGCAAATTATGTGATTGAAATCACCAAAAAATCCTCATGTTTCGTTAAGTTTTTGCCATGTTAAATAACCTGTTATCACACTCACACAATACGTAAGACTCCATTTTAAACTTGTCGTATCTGTGATCTCGGTAAATCATTCAAAGTATTTGATCTGCATGTTAAAAAGCTCCATGTGACAGTGACACCCTACCTCAAGAACAAATTCGTAGAGCACGAAGATACTCACAGCAGGGAAAATGACAATAAAGGGCTATCCAATGAACGCTGCGGTGAGATCTTTATTAGCTCCCTCTCGGTTGGTAACTTTTAATAGGTGTACTTTGCAAAGCACCCAAGCACCTTTGGCTCTTTCTAAAGGTTTGTTTAATGTATTTACCACTACTTTACTGCAGACCTTGCATTTATTGCATACGTAATGTAGGTTGCATAATTCAGGTCTGTATGATATTTCTGGATAAGACAACAGCATGCGTTTTAGATAATACCGTGTCCGTGTCTCTTGCTGTTTTAAAGTCTCCTAAATATTTTCAGTCATTGCCATTTTTGTTATTATGCGTTCTATATCTCATTGTCTCTAAATCTCAGCCTCACAGTTAACACACATTCCTACTACTAGATGCTTCGAGCAAATTTGCCATACTTACGTTTTTTGGTTTGGGTGTATTTATGATGACCAAGGCAAAATATAAATTGATGACAATGCTATCATGATTTGCCTTTATACACTAAAGTGATTTATAACTTTGATCGGAAAGTTCATCGTTAGATTTCATACCAGGAATAAAGATAAATTTTATGTACATAATGACCTTCTTACTTGTAAAAGTGATTCCTTAAAGTTTCTGGAAGTGTTTCTTCAAATTCGGTAGTGGCAACAACGGCTGAATTTCGGAGTAACTTTTGGGACTGGAAGCGTTCCGGGCCAAAAACTTGGGTTTGGAAGGCGGTCACTGACGACTCTTGCTCAGGTCTTAGTAAATTGTCAACTTGAAACGAAGGTTCTGCTGCTGGATTCGGGGACTGACTTCTTGCAGAAATATGAGCCTGCTCTTGAGCAGCTTGTTGTGAATCAGCAGATTGATCCGAAATCAACTGCTGGGAAGGATAAGCATATTGTTGGGGATACTGAAAGAGATGCTGCTGTTGTTGTTGAGTTTGTTCTGGTTGCGGCAACTGGCGCTCTTCTGAACGAATATACTGTTGCTGGGAATGTTCCGCTTGAAGATATTGCTGTTGAGAAGGTTCCGGTTGGAAAAACTGCTGCTGTTCTTCGTTTTGTAGAAATTGTTGCTGCTGAGGAGTGTGCTCGTTTGGGGCAAACTGGGGATGGTCGTTTTGAATAAAATGCTGTTGTGGATTTTCTTTATTTTGGATAAACTGTTGCTGAGGGCTGTCTTTTTGGACAAACTGCTGGGGAGAATTGTCATTTTGGACAAACTGTTGTTGTGGAGGTTGACCGTGTTGGATAAACTGCTGCTGTGAAGGTTGACCGTTTTGGATAAAGTGCTGTTGTGAGAGCTGGTCATTTTGAATATATTGCTGTTGTGGCTGGGTAACGTATTCCTGTGGCTGTTGAGCTTCCGTTACGTACTGTGGAGAATGATACACCTGTTGAGTCGTCGGAACCCCAATCGATCGAGCGACATACTGCTCAGAGGGTTGAGATATTGGACTGGCAATATATTGTTGGGGCTGATTAACTGCTGCTGGAACTGTCAATAAATTTTTTGAGGGAGATAGGGGCTGAAAGGGGTTGGCAGCTCCGAGATTAAAATGAGAAACGGCAAGGCCTTCAAACCCAGCAGGGATGAGTCGGGGCAACGTGCTACACTCAATAATAAAATTCAATTGGGATTTGTTCAATTTTATAGTGCTTATATAAGTAAGCATGGAGCAAAGCGTGAATATTAAGTAATTTAAGTGAACGTCAAATTATTTATATTCTGAAAGGTCTAAATATGGAAAGTTCAGTAATTGGTAGAAAAATACATGGCTTCATTTGAATTCAAGTCATTGTCAATTCATTGAAGTCAGCTACAACAAATTACAAATTAGAGAAGTAGGGTATGAAGCATGTATGTTCAAAAATAAATAGACGTGATGTGCGATGTTGTAATTGAAAATGCTATAAAACTGTTATCGTAGCCATTTTCGTTTGCTAGTCATTGGAAAATACATAGCGATTTAACCTTTTTTACAAATTGGAAAGCATATACTGAATTATCTACCCTCAAATCCTAAAATATCTTAAAACGTGTAATATGTGAAATGTCTATGTGAAAATGGCATCTTCATTACTTTTATTTAAATCATCGAGGTATAATCCATATATTCTCTTCTTATTACGGTCTACAAATATTTTGTTCACAATACTTGATACATCTCTTATTTTGAAGCCAATTCTATCATCAAAACCAATTCTCGCCAATCTTTATACATTAAGACACACAACTCTTGTAGTACAATAATAAAGAATGGGTCTGACTTACTTGTAGTATTTTGATCTCACTGTGGGACGAGTGTTTGCACCCGGAAGGGGCGACGATTTTACCAATACTGGACCACGGGCTATTAAACAAATATAAAACAAACAATAAAATAAAATAAAACAACCTTGTTTGAGGATATTACTTTATTCGTGTAATTGTAGAGGAAATACTTGCATCTGAAGTTTGTCCCTGACGAAATCACATATAAGGATTAATGAAATTTGTAAATGAACCAGTTTAGAAGCAAAACTGTTTCTTTGTTTCGAATTAATCACTAATTTTAACTAATGCCTTTTAATGTAGTATTTATTCGCAACATCAATTATTGGACAAAGGTTCATATAAGAAGTAAATAGCTCGTGGCATTGGGAGAAGCTTAAAAAATTTCCTTTTTTTAATTTAAAAAATCATCTTTTTAACTTCATTGTCTATATTTCAACGAAAAGTAAAGTAGTTTTACAGAAAATAATAAAAAATGATAAAATTTATGAGTAATTAAAACTTTAAGGACTCAAAGCATTTTGACAATTGCGTAATCTGATACACAATGTCAAGCAAACAATGTAAAAAGGCACCCAACATAAATTTGACACAAACGATGGTAGCACCATAAAGCACGAGCACGTACAATGAAGTTACACGCATTTTCATCTTACATAAAACAGTATACTCATAAAAACTACTTAACGGGATGCGTCAATCTACTTTTCAATTTAATTTAGAAAATGAAAATTTAAGTTATTCATATCAACATGGCACATGAGTCAACATTATTGGGAAATTTAAGACTCGTAAGATTTTGGCATGTGTTTTGTTTAAATCCGTTGTCCGTGTCTCAAAGTCTCGAATTCCCACGGTCATGTTTTTAGTACATCACATATAATGATGGCCTTGTGATCTTTTGACAATTTCAAGATTTGTATTTCACTCTGATACGCACATATCATTCTCTCATTTCAGCGAGCACGTTACGGTGTTGATGTAACAAAAAAACGCGAAAATTGTGCGGATGATGCATAATCGACAAGGGATATATAAATAATGATAAAAATTTCTTGAGATCACGTAGTAAGATTGCATACGTTTTGTACGCGTGTGAGCATTAGAATTCACGCTGATCACATTTCAGGCACGCATAATAAATTCGTAATACAATTGACATAATTATGTAAATGAATCTAAATGTACGTTTAATCCGATTAAAAGTTATGAATAGATACATATATTTGTAAAGAGTGTTTTTGCCTACAACAATACCATCATAACTGTCAGTTTTATGGGTTTTGAAAATCGTGAGCCTATATTTAGGAAACAATCAGTAGTCTGTGCGATACGCGAAATTTTTAAAAGCCATAACATGTACTTACATGTTCCAATAAAAAATCCATTCTGGAGTTCAGGAAGATGAGCACTGGAGACGTAGCTATCAATTGACTTCAAATCATCAAGAGTCGTATCTCGATGTGGGACAGCAACAGTCCCCGCTAGAGACTCTGGTAAGACTGTATTTAGAGCTACAAACACCGCAAATGCCACAAATTTAGCCATGATTTCCTGTAAAAAGTATGTTTGCTCCCAATAGTTAGTCCATGAATCTAAATGTCACTGTGTGAAATAATTCTTCGCACGTCACAACAATCAATATGGCACACTGAAGACTGACGGGTTGTTGTTGTTGTTGTAGCTTTATCAAAATAGGTTTCCCGTTGTTTTTTACAATTTTAATGTGCTACTGATCATACTGATGAGCTGTTCAAGTTGTATCACGAAATACAGGGATAAGCCCCTCAAGAATGAGGGATATAAGCTGAAATGCAAAAGTGGTGGCAGATATAAAAAAACAACAAGTCCTTAATAATAACACTAGTAACGACGATATGCGATGAAAAGCGATTGAGCTGCAGAAGTGCAAGCTTTCAGACGCGATAGAAGTGCGAGCGTCGAAGCAACAATGGAAATTGAATGAGAAGTGGAGGCACGAGCTACAAACAAGTATTCATATGATGATCGCGAAGAAGAAGAAGAAACACGGCACAAGGCAAAGAGAGTCCAACAATGGGTGGTTCTCACCCCTTCAGCAAAGAGCAGTCTGAGCAAAGGAGCAGCGTCGGCTAGTGAAGTGGCCTAATATATCCTTTTAATCCCAAATATCAAATTAAAATAAAAACTAGACAAGGGCAGCCTTTCCTCTTTTTATGCAAGTTATATGCGACCTTCCCCATTAGGAAGTTTGTTTCAACAAGTTATATAAGAATACAAAAATAGCAAGTGTGCATAATAAATGTAAATACCTAACTTCACACTTAAGTCACCTAGATTCTCCATTCGAACATTGATGAAGACAAACTAAGCATACATTCGACTTGTTTATTACCTCCAATCCATTCTTCTGTCTTTATTTACTTCATCCACGTCAATTGGTGGTGGGAGAAAAAATACAGTTAAAACTATTATATTGCTTTGTAGGATTGCTGGATTTTGTCTGGTATTTTTTAGAACAGGTACTTTACTCATGTAGTCAAATTGTTGGCAGCCTATACTAGCCAATTGTCAGAGAACAAAGAAGTCAGTTTTCAAAGGATATTGTGTGTAATTGAATCGAGCAGGGTTATATTTTTGAACGATTATGTTATAATTTAATAGGGGTAGCTTTTTCTAGAAAAATTAATGATGCTCATGCATGTAATATTGAAAATGACACACCCGATAAATATAAATAGATATTTTAGAGCAAAATGTGCCAAGTGTCAGGTAAACATTAAATTGTCGTCAACACGTCTTCAGATGTTATTTGCGCGTGTCTAGTTTTTTTCCAAATAGGAATAAAACCAATAACACTTAGGTTATGCACACTATTAAGAACTGCTGCAGACACAAAAATGTCACTGCACTTTGATATGCTCATATAACATGTAGTTTTTATTGCTTTGTATTGTGCAGTTCACATCTTTCTTTGGCGCGTAAAGTAAAGTAGATAAGTGATATTATTGCATAAAACAGTATGCAAGCAATAAAAATGATAAGAACCTATAAGAGTTTAGATGGCAGAGCACTTCCGATACATGATAAAAACACTTGTTTTTAGATATTAATTGATGTCATGTCGTATCATTTTATTATTACATAGTGTCAACTGCAAACCATTTGCAAAACCTAGAAAACTTGTATGCATTTTGAACTCTTAAAATACGAAAACACAATATATAATGTAATGTAAAATAACTTTTTGCTTTGTGTTTGCTTCTGAAGAGGGGGAACATAATATATCACGTGATAAATTGATTTTATATAGAAGTTAAATTTTATTTTTAGGATGCCATTAAAACTTAAAATGGAACATTATTTTTTGCTCATGCATATAGTATATAAAATATAAAACTCTACGATGAAAATAAGTTTTGCAGACATCGCTTAAAAGTTATGATGATTCGTGTAATATCTATATTGGTAGATAAAATCTATATAATGTAAATGGCAAAAACTATTAGTGTAGGAAGGAAGTACTGTAGAGTTTATGATGGTATCATGGTTCTTAATTGTATTTCAAACATTATGCAATATTTCCATATTTCCAATCATATTCTGAAGAGTAATGGTTAATAATTACAGCGAGGGATATTTTAACTCTACAATAAAATAGTATAAATTCTCAACCCATTATAAGCTTGTCAAAGTTCCTCATAATATACGGACTCGACTGACTAGTGAGACAAAGTAATAATTGAACAAATTACGAAAAGAGGATTAAATTGATATTTTATACGGTAATTCATTTCAAATCTTAAAATAGCAAAGTTACAAAACTTTCTTTTCTAAGCATGCACAGACAGACTAAATTTGGATAGAAGAGTTGACTACTACTTACAAACACACATTCAATATTTTCTGCAATAACTTGCCAAAATCAAAAGGCAATTTTTGACTTTTTATGGGCGGTTTTACAATATGTTCCTTAGACTTGCCCTGATGCCCTCATCCTTCACTCATCCTCTGGATTCATGATTCAGCAGAGGAATGCACAACGATGTAGACATTTGCAATGAAAATTTGTATCTTTATTATTACAAATTTTACTCAAGAATTGGTTTAGAAACGTACAATTTGAAAGAAATATTTGATTGAACTTTGTGATTTAAAGGTGAGTTGTCCAATTTAATAATATACGATTCCAATAAAATGCAACATATGTCCTTATAAATACATTTAAGAATTCACAGAAATAGAGAACAGAAGTACATAAGTGCAAGTCGTCCGTCTGCCACGCGTAAGAAAGATTTGTTGTATTTTATTTATGTTCTCATATTTTTTGTGGGTTTGTTTGGGG
>JAQIXW010000322.1:0-34624 GCA_034700685.1 Willowsia buskii
TGAACTGACTGATCGATGTAGGAGTACATGGGAGTATGGAGTATGAATATGAAAATCATGAAGACAAGTCATCACATAGCTTATATAACACCTGCATTGCTTTAATTTACCTCTTTTGCGTCTGCATTCTGCATACATCCATAATCCTATCCGTTATCGTTATCACTAATATTGAGGTTTTTTACTGTCCATAGTCCATACACCAGACCAGCCACGAAATTAGTATATAATGAAGTCGACTTATGGTTCATTCTGATATTACCACAATTTACCACTTTAAACTAGCATCAAAACGACAGAAAGGCAGTTAATTACATATTCTTGAAAGTTTATGCGATGCATTAAAATAAGGATATAATATTACTGATAAACATGCAATGCATCATGTTACATTTCGTTTTCTCTTTGTCCATTTTAATTTGCAGTAGCATAATGCATATTATTTTATGTTTTGTTAATAAAAACGTATTTTGCATTTTACATTTTTTACACTTGTGAAAACGAAGTCATAAATAAATACTGCTGTGCTGCGTGGAGATATGTGACGAATTTCAAAAATGCTATTAAGGCTTATTTTATTCAATTACTATTTTCTTGTACATGGTGCACATTCTACATATCTTTTCATGAAACTGATACTACCAATTACAATTACAATCTATGATGTCGCAGTATGGAGTTGATTGATACTCTAAGCACAAATTTTATTAGTACAAAAGTAGTTTCATCTCTAATCTACGATCAATATGTTCTTGGATTGCTTGATAGGATTTTTTATTAAATTTTCGTTCAATTCAGGTACTCACGCGAAAGTGGACTGTCAAAACGTGAAATAAACGTGGTACACAAAGTAGAAAAACAGATTAGTGTTATATTCAATCATGGCAATGCAATGCATGCGTAAAAATCGACTTTGGGTTAACGCAGATAAATACAGGGTAACCCAAAAGCAGTATTTACAATGAAATAAAAATACTGTTGTTAGAATAGGATCTTCACAACCTTTCCATCAAAACATACACAACTCGAGCAAAAATTGAGCAATTAAAAAATGCAAAGAAAATACTTAAAAACTACAATCTAGAATTATTATAAGTTATATAACACGACTTCAACTGGCCAACTAACTGTAAACAGCAGCATTAAAACTTTATCATGTTTTACTCACAAACTGCTTAATCAAATTGATACGTTTAACATATAAAACATTAATTTCGAGTAAAACCCAATAAATTGAAAGTAGTTTTACAAATCGTCCATTGATTTATTATTAAGTGAAATACAATCGGACAGCTACACACTATACACTCCATATCCGGTGAAAAACTAATATATCACTTGCCTTACAAAGTGAGGCATCAATGTAAATAAAAGGAAGAATGAGAAATCTGTTAGTACACAATTGCTGAAGTGAAGAAGCTTTTTAATTCTAAATAACTGATTTTCTTGAAGGCCCACCACAGCTGCCAGAACCATCACCATATCCGGAGGTGGTAATGGTGGCAATCCATTCAAGAAATAGTATGCCACCTCCCATGATATAAATGTTATGAGATACCTCTTCGCATTACAAATCGAAAGAAACAAGGCTAACAGACAAATCAGAATTCGTCCATAAAAATTTGAAATTTTTGGAAGGACTACGGTTCCATCAGATTGTACTCCCATTCGGGGTTGTTCTCTCGTTACTTGTTCCCTGGTGGTGCTCTGGGATCCTCCCTCAAATTGTCCGGACCCAGGTTCAGAAAGCTCTTGTAATAAGGACGCCGTGATAGGTGGTTCCGTTTTCTTACTATTTACTGAATTTCGCTTGCGATGAGAATGCTCTGAAGGCGTGTCAACCTTTTCCTCTGAAGGTTTGCTTCCACTCGCATTATCTTGCCCACCCCCACTGCCACTGGTCGACTCGATTCCTACATCTAAGCTAGGCTCGGATGACCTACTTGGACTCCTTGTAGGTTTGGATGTTTCCTGTATGGCAGTGCCTGTAATTGTACAATTAAAATTTATTCACAACAATAAAAAATGATGCATGCAAAATTGTCAAATCAAAAGTACATCATGCTCATGTGCTTAGTACTAACCTTCCTTTGGAATCTGGGCATTCGGATCATCGGTCAAAATTCGTTTTAACCGTGCTTCTGGATTACCAAGAATTCGCTGACGCCTTCGCAATCGCCTTCTTTCCGCTTCCGTTAAGGTTGATATATCAAACATCTCACTGTCATTGCCATCCACATCATCAGCCATTTTTATTCGAAAATTGTACTGTGAACAATTATTTGTTAACTGTTTAGCAAAATACACAAACTGTTTAAATCTTAACGAGGAAACACCTGATGAAGTGGCACAACAAAACAGATTTTATTGAAGGCACAGCTGATGATAATGATGATGATAATATACACAAAAACAGATACTTTTACTGCTATTGCTGCACTGCACCCACATTCTCCATCTCTCATTCTCATCCTTCACCATATCACCATCCAGAGAATGCTGGGCTTTGTCGCTTGCATGCAGCGCAGCAGCGTCAAGCAAGACGAGAGAAAGGGTGCAGGTTCCTGTATTTCACGGTTGATGGCTTACGCGATGGAAGTACATGCTTAAGTTTAACATTCAGTTCAGAATCAGATAAGCAGTTCAGTTTTAAAAAAGTAAGATATTTATTGGCCATTTGGCAGCATCGAGGCGTAAAGTTATCCTAAAATTTAATTAATATTGTCTATATAATATGCCTATGATTTACAAGTGTATCATATTCTGATGAACCTTGTTAACGGTTATTTATGAAGCGCTTCAAGTTCCATTCACGTTGAATTTTGAAATTTTTCATTTAACTTTTTGATGGATTTAAAATACATTATTATCCATAATATATTATTTTCAAAGAAAACGACTGCTGAATGTCCACATTGGCTTGCTTTTCACATTACCCCATTCTTTCGCACTATTGAGAATTTGCACTTGTTGTATTCGTTTCATGATATTTAGCGTTTAGTTCAATTATTTTTTCATTCAAAGTGCTTTAGTTGAAGTTCGTTGATGATCAAATTCTCATGCTAATCTGTTACAGTTTAGTTTAAAATGTTATGCCACTTTTGTTCGGCTGATATGGGCAAGTGTAAATAACCCACAAAAAGCACTTCCAAAGTTTCCAAGTCAAGTGGGCGTAAAAGTTGTTTGCGGTAGGATGCCTGATGCTTCAAATGAAAAGTTTGGAAAACAAGATGAGCTAAATGTGATATGGATATGATGATGATCGCATAAGCAACTGTAGGGTTCGGTTATGAGAAAATACAACTTTATTCTACTTAAAAAATGCGAATCCACATATCTTTACCTCTTGATACATGCTTTTAAGTCAGAATCTTTGCGACCTATATAATATGTGGTTAAGCATACACTAATGAGGTATGCTTAAAATAATAATATTAACAATAAAGTTACATAATTAATTCTTTAATAAAATCTTTATTATTTTAATGTCATAAATCACATATAAAACAGAAAAGTGGCACTAAATTGGACTCTGGAATTCCTTTGTCACAACAGGTTGAGGTACCGCTCGAATGCCCTTTTTATCGGCAAAATATTCCTGGATTTCATCCAATGATTTCCCTTTGGTTTCCGGTACGAACACATAAACAAATATTGTTCCCACAAGGCAACACGCAGAGAATACCCAGTAACAGCCATGAGGTTCAATGGTCTTCATTAGATACTGGAAGAGGAAAGTGACAGCAAAACCTAAAAGCCATCTGGTAACAGTCACAATGCCCGACGATTTTCCTGAAATACAAAGAAACTTCTTGTTATCACTGCATTGAACTTTTACTTTCCCGACTTGCAAAACTTTTAAAATTGCATAAATGCATTTTCACACAGAATTATATTCACTGTCGGCTACCTTTAATATGAAGTGGAAGGAGTTCACCCATAAGCAACCTGTAAATTGTAAATGAATTGAAATAGATGGAGAATGAAAGTTCCTGCGAAACACAATTTAAAATCCACACAAGTAACGATATCAGCAGTCTGGACTAACCATGGAAGTGGTCCCATTCCAACAGAGAAAGCTACGACATAAACCATCAGACTTGCTAAAGGCAGCATGCCTAAACCCTCTGGAGCCTCGCCTCCGTTCTCCTTCTTAAGGTAGAAGAAAAGTCCCATCGTCCCCAAAGAGATAACCATAAAAATTTCAGAAATGAGGAGAAGTAGGCGTCGACCTCCTCGATCTACTACCAACGCTGCTGTGATTGTTGCCAACTAAAAAAAAGTATCATTTTTCAAAAAACGTACATTTCAGCAATATAATGTATGTTCCCTCAATTAGACAATAAGCCGGAACCCTTCAGGATTACAAGGAACTGTCTAAGCGTAGGCAGAACAGAGAAAATAAAAACCCTAGCTATTTTTCATAACAGACACGTAGGCGGAGAAAGACGAAGACACACTTCCTCCAAGCTAAGACTTTAGCAAAGGCAGTCACACTCACACAGTCGGATAATATGCAATCTTTAACTGTCTGAAGCCAATCCTCCTGAGAAATATTTTTTCGCGCTTCGATTATCATTGTCCTAAGTCGTTTCAAACAACTACCTAAAAGGCATGGTATTTTGATGTAGGCATTTTAAATTTCATGCTCTAAAAAGTAGAATTCGAATAGCACTGTAATAATAATATGTTGCACATGAAATATATCCTTTCTTCTTCAAAACGTACTAGAATAGGTATGTAGTATGCTAAAGGGATTGACGTCATCAGTCCTTCCTGTTTGGACAATCTGACAACATGCACATCTCCCCTTACCCATTTCATTCCAGAAGACGTTGTCTGGAAAAGGAGAAAAGACTATACACGTAGGTAGTTAAGATGTAGCATGTGTGGGAAAGTACCACAACAAGTAAACTTTCACGGCATTATTGTGTCGTGTCAATTAATATTTGTTGATGATTTTCGAACGGCATTTCTTAGAACATATAATAGCTAGGAGTATAAAGCAGACTATTGTATACTGTTTTTGTGAGTGGGTGGTCGGGGTAATTTGATATTTAGAGAAAAGGACGGCTGCATCAGCTATGCTGTCAATGCATCTTGCCTGCTTTTGTTGGTTGGTTTTATAATAAAAAGCTAAATTTTCGACATTATTAACCAATTGCATATTAAAACTTGTAAACCGTGAAAAGGGCAAGCTCTGTTACTGTATGTATGCAAAGGCTTACATATATCCACATGCAGAAAAAAAAGTTATAAAGAGACACCTGTCTATTTGGATTTTCATTATGAAACTTCTTCTTCAGACACCCAAAGACACTCTTTTATGATCACGTATGATCATGTCTTTACGGTATCCTCAGAGAGTGTACAGTAGCATGGAGAAATGTACATAAATCTATTCTTTTCATTTCCTCTCCTTCATTTGCGAAGGGAATAGGTAATACAATCTCTTGTCGTCCTATCCTATGGACCAGAGAAAAGATTCTCTATGCAATGGCTTGGTTAGCGAATAGAATTATTAAAATCACATCATCTCGGATTCTATTCGTTGTTCTATATTTCCGCACAAATGAGCCCACCTTCCAAGGAAAATAATACCTTTTGTAATTCTTAACAAAAGGCTCGACTCGTCAACATTACAAATGGAAGCAATACAAGATTCCTCTGCTCACCAGATATGATGATGCTCATGTTACCTCTGAACGAAGTAACGAGCTACGTTCGCGATTTTCAATCTCTCTACATGGTATTATGCATTACAGCACAGCGGAAAGACTCCATCATTATCACTATCACTCTACTGTGCAGTTTCGGCATATTCCACTCACGGAGTTTTTACTGCTTTTCCATCAAGTCGCCTCGTGTCGTAATCATAATCATTTTATATACATTGAAAAATCAAAATTTTCCTTATGAATAGAACAGCGAGAAAGGCTTGCTACAAGCCTAATATCTACCTATATTGTACGCGCGTACGGTGTTTCATTTTAGTGGGTTATCGTTGAAGAGAAAAAAGTGAAAGTCTGCTGGCTAGCTGGATATTATGTAGAGTGAAATCGTAGCTGTCGCTAGAGTGGAATCTTTTCTTTTATCTACCAGATTGTGTACATATATGAACAGTCGCATAATAATGAAGCGTCTTATACATCGTCCTATCCGATTTCTTTACTATGGACTGAGTTATGTATGTGTACATACAAAAATCATTTTCATATTACAAGTCATCATTGGTTAAATAGTATAAAGCATTTCATTTCACCTTTCTCCTTCTTACCACTTGAATTGCTCCGACAATATTTGCCGACAAATTTTCATTAACGTCAGCTCCAGACGATGCGAATATATCCACTGTGTAAAACATCACCGCGTCTATTGCAGCCAGCTGCTGAAATATCATCAAACTCACGGCGAGGATTGTTGGCTTGAGTGTAGAACTTTTGAGTAAATCCTTCCAAGAGGCTGATTTATTTTTACTCTCGCTGACACTGGAAATTAGCTGTGAGAAGAATATAAGAAAAACCCATGCTTGTGTAACTGGTGTAAGTTGGCCGATAAGAATTACAATAAATTATCTGGTAACCGTTCCAGGAATTTACTTTCCATTGTCTTTAATGTCATTTATTTATTGGTAGTTATTATGATTAAAAAGTTATATACTAAATTTGCTCGCTTTAATGGTGAAACTTCCAGTCATTATTATCGACGGCTGAGCAAATATAATACAGTCACAAGGACAAAGTACAGAAATAGTACACTCGTTTGTTATTTTTGGAACGAAAACGAAAATTTGTTGAATCCTTGAAATACGATCTTGTCTTTCAACCTGAGAGTTCAAGATGTAAGAACAAGGGAGCAACACGAAACGGTATACACCATTTCTTGAGAAGAACGAGAAAGCTTAATTGATTCACGATAAATCCCCGTGAGAATCAATGTAAAAACTTTTCTCGTTATAGCATCCAATTGTGTAGCTTTCTTTTGTACAATAATTGCTCTTGTGTGACGAGGAATCTTTCAGGGAAAAAGTTCTCTATAATGTTTCCATCTGGGCAAATTTTTAAAATGAAACAATTTCATAAAGTGGTGTAAGCATGCAATTGACTATCCATAATATTTTACAATGCCCATATAACAATTATTATAATGCCCCTTGGTTATCTACCTACTAGATAGAAATGTAGCATTCTGGCGATGCCATTGGCATTCCTCATTTTAAAAGGGAAAAGGTAGGATTTTATGACAACTAAAGTTCTTAACAGTAATGTCAAAAGTGGGACAATAGCAAACATGTCAAGTTTTCAATAGACCAAAGTGCTTTCTGAAAATGCTATTAATAAACATAAACCAAAATCGTGCATGCTAATTTTTTCTGCGTAAGCCTTTCGTCGACTTGTATTCACGTCAGTGGTTTATTAACAAAAATGTACTATTGTATTATTATTAGGCTGTGTCCTTGATCAATTACAAGTACTAGGAATGCTATTATTGCTTTTCAGGCTCTTATTGGTACTTTCCTTCTTTAATATTCCTGTGCACAGCCTTAAGGTACATAACGTACATGTAACATAATATGTGTTTAGGTCTATAAAAATACATCTTTGATGGAAATCTTTGAAGTTAGCCTTTTAGGTTTAAAGGCTATGGACCAAGTCTAGGTACTCTCGAAACAGAATCATAGAATATGTAATTCGATACAAATGACATTTTGATTACCGTTGAGTTGAAAACATAAAGTGAAACGATGCTACTTTTGTGATTAAATGTAAACAGGGATCGCAAAATATCTTTATGCTTTGATTCAACTGAACAAGATGACGCAAATACAGTTTTACTTAACAGAGAACTGTACCTTCTAAAAATTGATACGAAAAAGTGCAATGCAGCTATACAAGCTACAGCGTTTTCTGGCCCAGTGGGGCAATGTGATATAAGGAATTATAAAAATGAAGAGTTGTAACGTTGTAATGTACATCTCATAAGTTGCAATGTTTTAAAGCTACTACTATATAGACTACTTCTCATGAATGAATTAAGATACTCAATATTTACTTTTTACTCAATAAATAAACGTTGAATGTATCATTTCAAGTATGTCTACACACTATAAATCTTCATCAGAGTAAAAGGAATGAAAGTTAAGGGGTGCTGTGAAGAGGGAGAAAGAACCTTGAGAAGAGATTACGAAATCGGAGATTCTATGTTTACTTACCTCTTGAAGCTCAATTTCCACTTGTTGAGAGGATGAAGCCCCACGAAGCCATTGAATAGCATTGGATGCATCAGAATGCTTCCCTTGTTTCACTAAATATGTGGGCGACTCGGGAACGAACAGCATAAGCAAATGAAATACTATTGGAAGCAATCCGCAGGCGACAGCTTGCCATTCCCATGAAACAAATGTTCCGATGACAAATCTGAAAAAGTAAAGTAACTTTGTCTGCTTTTTCGCATATACGTGTTGGGAATTTTTTCACGAATTGTTAGTCACAAGCAATACTTGCTTTTCACATAATATGTAGGTAAGGATATTAGCCAAGATGGATAAGTACCGTGCATTTGGATTGATAGTAGTGTCAAAGAGAAAATATATAGCTATCAGTTTGCTGGTATATGTCGCAATTTTTATACGCCATCATTGTTAGTAATCATGCATGTCTGATGTGCATGTGTAGCGTTTAAAGCAATAATGTCTCAGACATAGCCATTCTCATGCAAACTACCTTACATGTAAAGAATTCCAACAGTGATCATCATGTCGAATCCAGAAGCCAGCATTCCTCGTACGTTTGCAGATGCTGATTCAGTAACGTAGACTGGAATCGCTATTGAGCCTCCGCCACCACAAAATCCTATCAAGAGAAAAGAAAAACAAGGATCATGCAAAGTAGCAAGTGGCAGTTTGCTTCAAGTACGACAACTTTGGTAGCAAAACCAACGGAGTAAAATTACTTTATGCAAAATAACGTATAAATAGATAGCCTGATATTCAGTACATGGACATAGTCATAAATCATGAGAGAAGATGAATAATTTACGGAATTACATATAGTGCAAGTTTCAGATAAGCATTATTGATGTGATATGATCTTAAAGGTAAAAAACCACGTTATATGGAAGATAATCTGTATAGCTGTGTCTACAAGCAAAGTACACTGCGTAATACAAAGCTTTGATGTCAACTTTCACTACATAATATATTAATTATCCTATACTAATTTTTTCTCCATCCAGCGTGCAATTCTCTGCAAAAACTCAAGGAAACTTGGTTGTGCAAAGAGATCCACACTCACTATTTGTCAAACTGCGAAATGTGAAGTAAGGAATATGTTTGCCTGCAACAGATAACATTTCACTTTCCCTGTGGGGATATATGTGCTAACAGAGGAGAAAGTTATACATTCACTAAGCACATTAGTCCTCTGCGTTATGTAAATGAAGAAATCAATTTTATTTTCGAAAGCACAGTATAATATTCGATAATATGTCTTCTGTTGTTCATGGAATAAAAATATATTATAGAGGCAACAATTCACGATGAAATCGGAACTCGATTCATAGAATGATGGAAAGGCTGTATGAAAGCTCGAGGTTATCTAACTTGCTACAAAGTTTCTTTTTTATTTGCAGCTCCATTTATGTCATTTTAACTTCAAAGAGTGCTACCAGTTTTATCTTACTAACGCATAACTTATCGGTGATTTTTTTAAACGAACTCGAAAATTAATGTAAGATTTCCTTTTGATGTCAAAATGACGAATACGAAATGTGAAGCTGAAAAGTAGCTTTCATTCTTTGTGTCAGCCTTTGCCATGATTGAAACTCACAAAATCCTTATTTTTATTCAGCACCCAAGCTTGTTGTTACCCAGCTTTATTTTTTACAAGCAAGCATTCTTCTAAATGCGTTCATCGACAGAATGATTTTTTTTCTGGATACTGCAACTGAATTTTGATCCCATGAAAATATTTTATATACATTATATAGGCGTTTTAAACACTTATTCTGACTTATTGTTATTATGGCTTCTTACTTTCCAACTTCATGAAGATAATGGCGACTACTGGGTTTTAAACAAGTATTAAAACCCTTTATTACCCGCAATCATTTCCCACGGCAGTGTATGTAATACCTGCGGTTATGAGGATTACGACTAGAGAAAAGTGTTTTGGAAAAATGAGTGACAGCAACTCGCATACAACCATATTCCCATTCTATCCGCAAAATGTAGCAGTAATTCTGGGATGTGCTTTTGCACACAATGCTCACCAGAAACTAACGTTTTGAACCGCTTCTGTCGAGATAAAAACCACTTTGCATCATCAGCATCATAAAACAAATATTATGCTTGCGGAGGCACTGATATGCCATATTATTACCAGTACCCTTATAAACACAAACTGGTTTTGTGGTGTTTTAGCTTGATGCGCCACGCTGTTCCAGTTCAAAGAAAAGTATGCCTCATCATCACCATTCATTTCCACTTTTTACTTTTATAGCGTCCTTTCACCTCTTCCACGTAAAACCGTTATGTGTTTAAGCAGAAACACCCATTTTATAAGAGTGCTTGGAATGACATATGTGCAAGTGATCGCAGGTGACAGTCAAGATACGCTACTTTCATGTAAGAATTGTCTCGCCCATTTGTTACATGCATAAAGAGATCTCTATTATACGGAGTCTGCATTCATATACGTTTGCACATACATATACGTACGAATCACTGAAAATGGAGGTTCATTAGCCATTTCTATCTTTGACGGTTTCCACATACTCGGTGTAATAGGATAAGTATACGTTTTACCTCAAACAAATTGGGGGAAACATCTATATTTACTCTAAAATAACAAATGACGTAAACTAAATTTTTAAATCTTGTTACCAAAAAATAATAGGATAAGCAAGTTAAATCAAGGCAATCTAATGTAATTGCACAATAGCAGAATTTCCTTTCTGTTCAAGTAAACTAAAATCCGAGAAAATTGTGCGTACGTATTTATTTGCACTTAATTTGAAATAAAAAATAGTTACTGTGCAATGATAACATTCTTTGCTATTTAAGAAGAGAGAAAATTATAAAATCTAAGCTCTACTTGGCTTCTTGGGGTTTTCAACTAGTAATACATAAACTGACTAATGCAAAGCTAGCAAAAAATGGCGGTTTTCTGCTGCTTCTGATGGTAAAATCATTGACGCTATTATCATTATACTTCTGTGAAATGCAGTAAAACTCATATAGCATTATTATTATTATAAAATAGCAAGTTGTCTGTAAGACACTCCGTCTAATGATTATGATTGCCCCTATTTTAATGGTACACTCTGATAGATACTTAAAACGTAAAATCACTGGAGCAAGTTTCGTTTCAGACGATTCTATCTCTTATATTTTCTAGAAGTCAGACAATTTTCATTTTGTAGTATTCTCATGCATATATCACGTTTGTTCTTTCCGATTTCAAAAGCCAAAATCACTTGTGAAAAGAAAGCATGCAATCAGCTTAAGGAAGCAACCGTAAGAAGAGTGATTGGTAAATTGGAAAATGTGAATTTCTGGCAGTACTATGTACGGATATAAATGTGTGGGCGTTTTTGATTGTCTCTTATCTCAAGTGTATATACCTACATTCAGTCTGTTATAGCACCATCACCTCGTATAAGCCAAATTTCAGGCTTATGTATTCGTTGTATAATAACAACATCTTATTTTGTGGCCCGTTTTCATTTTTGGCCAATATATACATAGCTCGCAAGTGAGCGCGAGAAAAAAAACCGACAGGCATCCGTATTTTCTTTTCATTCATTCTTTCACTCATTCATTTATTTCACATTACACTCGAAAAGTAGGTATGCTGTGTAGCTTGATATTCCGCTTGGTTTATGCATAGAGACTCTAGGAAACTTGCTTGTATCTACAACTAATAAATATTATGATGGAAGGAAGAAGTTGACTATATATAGTGTAAGCTTTGTTATCTTGAAATAACCAACATACCCGAAAGGAATCGACCGACATAAATCATCCAGATATTTTGAGCCAGAGTGATGAGCACCCAGCCACCAAGAAAGGGCGCAGTCAGAAGAAGCAAACATCTTTTCCTCCCAAATCTTTCAATAGCATAACCGACGATCGGGCATGCAGATGCTGCACCCAGCTGAAATGATTTATAATATTCTCTTGTAAACATATGACCCTTCCCTTAGAAGTACAATCATAGTAGTGCGAGCACATTTGGAACATGGGAACATATACAAAAATATTAAGAGTGAAAAATTATAGTCTTCTCGAATATTTTATGCATGTATTTAGAAAGATGTAATATCATTCTCTGATCGTTATTCGCATTATCGTACATTAAAACAAGCGGTTGCTTTGAAAAATTTACTCGGGTAATTTACTAGCACTGATGTTACTTTCTATATGTGCAGTGCACACATGCAAACTATTATGCATTAGGTATATTGTATCTTTTTATACGCTTACCAGGGATAGAGTACTGATCCAAGTTTCTTCATCTATCGAAATTTCTCCAACCGACTTTCTTTCTCTTAAATCAGGCAACGCTACACTGTGAATTCGTAAAGTAAAGCTAAGCTATATATCCATGTCTTTGTGATGGCGAGTCTGCATGAATGCAGGATTTGCATTAATTTTGCCTTGAGCTCGCATGTACAGTGTATTACTCTTTTTTCGTTTAGGATCTAATAAACAAACATGGAAAATATATACGTACCTCGTCCAAGACAGTACTGCTCCTAGTGCCATTGCTCCAAAGTTTGCTTTTCAAAGAAGAAAATTAAACAAAATCAATAAAAATTATTGCAATAGGTATACATGTATTTACATGCAAACATTATCTACCACTTGCTTTAGTCTCATTAGATATTAATGTTTATGTAGGGATTCATATAAAAGCTACGTTGTTCTGATGTACAGTTTATTTATGAATTTTCCTCCTCATTTAATTTTATGTTTCCACTTTTGACATTTAACGACAATGAGAAGCACTCAACGAAAAGCCGAGAAGAAAAGTCATCTTCCAGAGTGCATTTAAACAAGCCCCACTCCCTTTTCAATTAAAAATTGCAAAGATCAAGTGCAAAAGTTACCTGCAAAGGCAGCAAAAAACTGACGGGAATAATGCCCTTTGAATTCCTCCCTTTCATTATTTGCTTCAGTCTTTGCTTTACTGCTTTCATCCTCACCACCATCAAATGTTCTGCTTGCTTTTAAAGATGGTGAAATGTGAGGCGGAGATGAAGAAGGTAGCTGCTGCTGCTGTGCTGAAACTGACTGGGCAAGTGAAAGTATGGGCAAAGTTTTGAAATCACCATTTGGTTGGAATGATGGCACTTCTCCCTTTGGAGTTTTATCACCCATGGAATCATCATCTCTAATGGCCTCATTAACTGCGGAACCACTTTCACCCTTTGTCAGAAGAACGCCACTTCTTTTGAAATTTGAATCCTTATTCTTATTGCTTAAGTCCTCATCATCATCGTCGTCATCCTTCCAGTCGTCTTCTGCATATCTTTCACTTTCACTCAAAGAAACAACACGTGTGGGCAATGTCCCGTTGTCATTTATTGCCCCACTTTTTCCAACATCATTCCTCCTAAATCTTTCGCTCTCTCTTTCATTCGGCACGGATGCAACCGTATCCCTTCCTTCCACATGAATAGTCAGATTAGGATCCACAGTGGCTATAGTTTTCATATTTCACATAAAATAGCTTTCTTGTTATCTCTTACCAAACTAACTTTTATTGAGTAAAGCGCTGAATTCTGATGCTACTTTTAGATCAAGAGCCACTCGATTCCAAGTGGATCTTATTCTAAATTTTACACTATATTAAAGGATATGGCTGGAATAAATTTGCAAGAAAAAAATTGCTTCAGTGTGAAGTAAAATGAAAATGGTTTATTACATGCAGAACTGTCACCCAGAAGCCAAACGGGCTCTTCTGACGCCAATGGGCATGTATCTCTTGCTGGTGATTTGAATTTTTCCAAGCCACTCCATTCGGCGTAGAACACATCAAATGTAGTCGTAAAAGATATGGAATCATGGTTAATCTCGTCATTGCTTGATCCGTTATAGCAAGAAACTGATGGGTACAAATGTAAAGAAGTGGTAGATGTGGAGCTGTATAATAGTAAGTTCAAGCAAAAATATTCCGTCATTCGATTTTGCAACAGTAGCATTAAATTTGCAGACAGATTTGATGCTATTGATATGCCAGTTATTCAAGTTTGAAAAAGAATAATATCTAAAAAACGTGTTAAGGTTATTATAGTACGTACGAAACAGTAAGTCTTATTCTATGCAATAAAATGAATATATTAAATATTATACTGCTAATGTTTACTTAGTAGTCTTTTGCCAAATAATTATGCATACGATTACAATTACTTAGAACTAACTTGTGGATTTTTACGGACAATGGCCTTGAAGCTTCCATTAAGAGTTGTATACCTGCCGCGTGTCGGTGTTGCGCTAACCAGTCAGTTGGCTTGATGATCTTGCATGCTTCACAGATTTGCAGCAAAAATTTCGGGTTTCTCTTACAGTTACGACAAAAAACTAGATCCTATCCACCGATTCTATGATGTAGCGCTGACCCTTTTGTATACGTTGTAGGTGATTCTACGAAATTTAAGAATATGTTTTACACTCACTGTTGACAAACTACGTCACTCAATTACTTGGAATTAAAATAATGCTCAAAGCAATAAAAACAATAACTTTTCTGGCTAAGAAATACTGACTATATTTCTTGGTCAGCACTTTTAGCCACGATGTCTTTATGACACTTTATGATGTTTCTCTTATAAGCTATACCCCTTAAGTCCTTTTCTAAAATTAACCATTATTATCATCAAAAGCAAACATCAATCATTAATCGTTAAACGATTTTCTGAAAAATATACTGAGACAATGTAGGGTCCTAATTGATGGATTACCTATGTCTAAACTTTGAATGATTGATTACATATGAATCTTAAGGGAGGCATATTATAGTGGGCCTTTATACGAAAAATAACTGCTCATAAATACAGCAATGTGGACTTGAACCAAATTAGTACCTAGGTATGTACATATATTATTATTCAGTTACTCGTTATTATTACAGATCATTGCAGTTGACAAATTTTCTTATAACCTTTGCATTAAGAAAGCTTCTTGAAACGTATTGTAGTTTAGTATTGTAGAAATGTTCCAAGCGTTTGATAGAAATTGAATAATTGTGAATATTTTGTGATATTTTGTCATATATGATGATGAGGTGACAATTGTAATTGTAACATTTGTAACCGAAAACATTACTGCGGTTCTGTGCACTACATATATATTTTACATTTGTATGCCTTGGTTATTGGTTGCCTTTGGCTAATATTCGACTATGATCATCTAAATTTGAAAAAAATGCAGCGTGATATTTTTAACGTTTATGTATTTGATGTTCTTCAAAGCATTGTAGGTGCAGAATTTGTTTACTGAATTCAAGCCAACTTTGTTTGCTTTGGATCGAATTCTCATTTACATTGACACTGACGCTGACATGTTATCAGCTTTAACGTTTCCAAGTGGGATGTGAAAATGACATGCAATTATAAATATTTACAATTACAAAGACTGAAACTCTCAACTCTAACGAAGAAACAGGATTGCAACAATGGTTCCACTTACCACTAAATTTCTTCTATAGAGAGGTCAAATAATTCTATAAAATCCATGGTTGATGGTTGTGGGAAATGCTTTTGAATATGATTTTCTTCTGACACTTTGAATGCTGCATACCATTTTGATATACTTTAGAATTGCGACCACAGTGGATTTGACATGAACAAATTTCGTCAAGTGAGCTGAGCATGCTTATTCACTTCTACGTTTTTGGAACAAACCGCAATAAGTTCAACTTAAAAGTTTCAAATACGACACTAGTATGAAATTTATACGTCTGCCTGTATACAGCCAATTGCGATTCAAAAGCACTGCTTTCACTTTTGTCAGCTAAATTTCGCCAGCTGAGAAGAGACACTGAAGTTTCAGAACGCGGTTCACAGTAGCCGCCAACTTCATCGGAACGGAAAACTTTTCCGACTCTGAAAAATCCACTTTGCTCGGTTGGAGCCTTTCTCCTTCTCGTTCCACACTTTGTGTGTGCACTATGATAAATATGCTTCCAAACATTTCACATAATATTGGCTCTGGGCTTGATATTCGTTTTCATTATGTGACAATGTTACAATTCTTGCGTTTTATGGGGAATTTTGAGAAAATGCATTTTCCACCAACAGGTTCTTTGCCTTTAAGTTCGTAAATGGTGACTTGAAATTTGATCATTAGTGCATTGCCTTTCTCTTCGTTTTAATGTCTTTTGTAAAGCAAAAGCAGAAAATATTATTTGAACTCTCCGTCACTCTCGAGCAATCAAAACAAAGAGAAATGTTTGATCGACTAATTAGTTCAAGCTAAAGTACAGAGATTCAAAGGATAGGAAAGTGTTTCATAAAACGTTGAGGATTCACGTGTTCCAATCCAAATAGAAAAATGTATAAAAACGTGAGTACGCTGATGAAATTCTGCGGAAGACATTATAGTCCATAGTTCCAGGCATTCTAGAATTATGAGTTCGTTGCAAAAGGATTCCCAGCACCGTTAGTACTATATCCATATGTCTATATATTATGTCTTTCATGGAAATCATGTTCATCTAATTTGATGATGGGAAATGGTCACTGGAAACTATTTCCGAATAACTCACCATATTGACGACTTTTCCCAAGCTCAATGTTATTCTGAAGAGCTTCTAGGAAGCACGGCACAACCGTACATTATTTTCATTTTATGATCAATGTTGAATGTATGCTTTGTATATTCCGAAGCTTATCACGAGGAAATACATGCAAGCATCATGTGAAAAATTATGCTTAAACGTTTAACGTTCTATGCATTTTTGTCTTTAAAAAACGTGACACAAACAAAATTAATAGATCGGTTTGAAATTAATATTTTTATTAATTTGATCACATCAAAAATCACAATCAATTCGTAATCTTACACCTCTACGTTTTCTACGTATTACAATCCTGTCCAAAATTAGTATATTTTGCCGCTTGTTCAGGTAGTATTACAAGCATGTTCACATCCGATAGCTATATGTGTATTTAACAAGTTAACGTTTTAACTATCTACACATTTTTCTATAAAAACAATTCTTATGGCGTAAGGTACAAAAACGACTTAGACAATATTTTTTACAATAATGAAATGCAGTAATTAAAAGGTAACCAGACACCAAGCGTGTCTGTCAGATAATATAATATACTGCTTATACATAAGACGCTCCTCTTCTCAAGTTTCATAAGACTACATCTTCACATGACTCTCTCCGGTAGAATAACACAAGGTTTCTCACAAAAAATTGAAAGATACACTATTTACTTATGAACTAGAGAAAATGATGATTTGTTAAATCGCGTAAACTTATGGATTGAGTTTATAAATATGGTTTACCTACTGAGTAAATGTTATTGATTTATATATAACTGTCTAGAACACATTTAATTATATTAAGAATATTTTATGAATGATTTACTTTTTACTCTTTAAATATTTTATACTTTACATGTATATATTTTGTTGTGACATACATCTAAGCAGCGAATCGTTTTTGAAGACTAGTCCTGTAAAATGTAATGAATGTTTTTGTTTGGTGGTCAATATCATATAAGTATTGAACCACATGGAGGGTTTACAAACACTTGTTGCGAACTCATACTTAAAAAGAGATGAAAAACTGGAAAAGATCTTTTAAAACACTTTGATCATAACTACCATATCTTCAAAATGACTGAAACGGGCAATAAATACTAGTCATAATATGGTGCTGTTACATTGCAAGTACAAATATATTAATTACTTATCAAATGCAGAAGCAACTATGGATGAGTAAAGAAACATCGATTTCTTAGTTTAGAATGCTGATTGATTGGTCATATTATTTGTACACTGGTTACAAAAGAATAATACAGGAAACATGAAAATACGACGTGTGTGTTGTGTGTACATACTTTTTTTGTATGCATTAAAAATATAACGAAAGGTTTTCAATGGAACATTTTATTAGCGAATGCCACACCTATCTTGGCTAACTTACACTTCTCTCCTATTTCAGAATGTCAAGTACTAATGAATGTACGATGACACAACAATATTTTACTTACACTGCTGCTAGTTTAATGAAGGAAATATTTTTTCTAAAGTGTGGTAAGTGATATGGTGTAAATTGAACATCCCTGGCCGATTGATAATTATTCCCTCCTTTTACTAGCATTCATCATGAATCATGACATAGGTATGAAGTGTTTTCAAATCTCTTTCTTATACAAACAAATTATAACAAACATTTTTTAAATTTTGATTGTTGAAACAAATTTGAAATTCGTATGATAGTATGGCACATAATGGTTTCAAAACAAGTTTATTTCTTCTTTCTCTCCATGCTTTCACTGGCATATTTTCTGATTATTAATTATTGCTCATACTATACACAACGCAAGAATCATTACTTTGACGCTTACCATTTACCAATAACTGAATTCACAGCAGCATCAAGTGTACAGCAATAGATAATGTAAAACAAGATGTGTATGCAAATATGCGTGAGTATTTAGGAATAATCTCCTAAATTTAAATATCAATCAATTTAAGTGTAACTTACAGCATGAACAAAGCAAGCGCTCTTAAAAACTACACTTCAAAGAATCATCTTATCACACATCTAAACATCTAAACACAGTTCAAGCTGCCAATGTTCAACAACATAGTGTTACATAAGATATATCATATCACAAAAGTCAACAATATAATTATAAATATTTACGCAATAAATATATTATACTGCTAAAATAGTATGGAAAAATGTAAAATAAATTACTAGCGTACTTCTATCATACAAACATGCGAGTAAAATTTAAATAGTACGTAATAATAAGCACTAGTTTTGCACTAGTTTCCTTTCTTTTTACCTGTATACTTACTCGCCGATCATTTCAGTCCGTATACACACTTCGTGGTCGTTTAGGATGCGGAGAAAGTTTTCCTAATCTTACGATTGGTTATTATATTACTTCAATTGATATTACGTATTACGTACCCTAGTTTCTGGACACACTGAACTAGAAGATTAAAAATTTGTGAAATAGAAATATGATGAAACATCAATATTTAAGCAGAGATGGGATGGATGCGTAGTATATATAGAGTATAAATTTTGGCGATGACAAATTAATTAAATATGCTCTAAAACATTGCATATCAGACTAGATCAGATGATTCTTCCGGGTCGAGTTTATTGGCACAATACCGACATCGGCAACAAAGGAGACACGGTGCAGCGAGAATAAGTAAAGGCGACGCAAGAAGGACAAGGACACCGAATCCAGCAAATATTCCAATGACTTGTGCACGATGCCACACTACGGACGCACGGGAATGTCCCAACTTGTTTTTGCACGGTCCTTTGTCGTAGTGCCGTAACAAGAAGTCATCCTATAAATGTGAAAAACAAGAAAAGACAGCATAAATATCATCATCAAAATAACTGTTTGCACTTGCATGTCATAATAATAAAATCGGGACGAGGGCTGAGGATGAATTTTTTTGCATGTGATGACTGGAAGATCGGATGGTATAAATATTCAATGTACGGCAGATGCCAGATCTTTCCAAACGCGACAACCTGACGTTAAAATGTCATAAAGAGAAAAGAATAAAAGTAGTGTGTGAGTGTGCAATACTAGCATTCGTGGGAGTATTCGTTTGGACGCGAATAGAAAAAGCGGCAAAAGTGGAAAAGTAAGTCAACAAGAAGAGATGAAATGAAAAACCATAAAGGAAAAAGGACAAATAAACCCAAACGTGACCTCAGCATGCATATTAGATTATATGCGTTTCCCTACACATTTATAGAATTTCCGCCGTCTTTCACTTACGACTTACGAAGAACATCCACCGATATGGTGTGGTGTTGGTTGGTGGACACAAGCAATCACTTTCATTCCAGAGAAAGACGCGTTGCTTTACATGCCATGCATTATTCAACTTCCTTTATTCCTTATATTATATCCCCTCACTGCTACCTTTTTCATAACACTCCAAACCATACTGCCAGTATTCCTGCTCTCTTCTGTCATTCTTTTGCTTTTTCCTACTTTTCTTCCGTTTCTTTGCTTCTCATTCTTTGCAAATTCTTACAGATGTGAATGATGCGAGAAGACTCGTGAGCACTCACACAAGTGACACAAGACAAAATGTACAATTTTATATTATGCATATGCATTATTGTTATATGCATGAATTTGAGAATAGTTTTGGTTTAGTAGGTACACATATTATATTACATACATACACACATAACTATTATTGTGCACACCTATATCATCTATGCACTTGCATACATTTTTTTTTTGTTCTCATCTTATTTCACAGAAAAAATTACAAGACAGAGATGGTTCCGAAATAATATGGAGTACGAGCACAAAAGAGAATATGGTAGCACTCAAAAGGAATCTTCTTAAATCTAGTAAATTATTATTACATATGATTTTATTCATTTTTCAGGGAGACACACGTCTATTTCTTTCTCAACACACAGACACAACTCAATAAAATGCTTCCATGTTCCCATTCCGCCCTCAGACTCATGCATACTAACAAGTAGAGAATATATGTGAAATATGCCCAGCTCATATCGCCCTTTTTTAAGAGGTTCTTTTCACAGAATCATCATACCTATATAATATATGCACGTTACAAAAGCAAGTACCTCATCTCATAAAGATTACATACACTCGTTACACAAGGCTCACTTCTCCTCTGTGAACAATTTTGACTTTCCACTAGTCTCATCATGTTATATTCAATTGAACGAGTATGGTTACTTCTTTATATAATGTTTTAGTACATTGTGCATCACTACAAGTTCATATATGATATAAGTAGTATGAAATATGAACAAGAAAACAAGACACCTACCTTTCTCTCCTACCCACTTTCACTGCAGACATGTAATATGTATGTGCATACGTATTCAGCCTAATATAATATTTAATGCTTTCATAACTTCTCCCCTTGTTTTGATAACTAGCAAATTTCAAATCCTGTCATAGAGCTACCATCACATAACATATCTCATTTGTCTGACCTTAACTCAGAAAATCTCATTACAACTGTAAATGTCTTTCATGGGGAAATTGTAATACATTAGACTTGCAGGTAGAACAAGTCCGTAATAGAAAAAAAAGTTGAAATGGAAATAAATGGAAGGTTTCTAGTAAAATTTTCTAAAAACATGTGTGCATAATGCATATCTTTATAGTGGAAGTCTAAGTACTGACTTTTGACTGACATAGTAATAAAGACTTGCATAATAATGAAATGTAGTATGCAAAATAAGGATTGCACTTTGTTCTGCTGACAATAAAAGAAATGTAATAAGCTCCACTCACTGAAGCTTTTGTAGTCACATTTTCCAGTACATGGAAGAAACGTATGCACGTGGAACACGAAAATAAATCAAATAGAATTTTTCGTGTTTTATGGAATAATATAAAACAAAATTACATAGTCTCTAGATGAACGAGTAGGTAGTTAGAATCAGCGTGAAATTAATAAATTTTAATGATGATTTGATGATATAACATACAGGTATATTGAAACTAGAGGAACAACATGAATGTTTGCAAAGATCAATCTCTCTTATGCATCCATTGTTATTAATTTTCTCGAAATTTTGTTCGCTATGCGTAGCATTTATAGGCATGCTGATTTTAATACATTAAGGATAGACCGGGGTAAAAAAAAATATTATGGTCACGCGGAAAAGGTTACTGTTATATCATGTTGTACACAAGTTCGCAGAATCAATTTCATCTTCTAGATTGCTTTGTACCTACTTGAAATAGTAAATTGGAGAGTAGTGGAGAGAAACCCTACCACGCTTCCATCATCAACCTCCTTAGAATCCGTAGAAATGAAAGCTTCATCATCTGATTATACTGACGGTGTGTATGCTCATATATGTACTTAAAAGTATATTCTATTCTATTCAAATGCGAACACTGTTTCAGAGCGTTCACGCTAGTCATCATAAAATCATGATTATTATTATGATGAGCAATGTACCTACCTTTAACAAATAAGTGCTCACGAAAGAAAATAATATACGGTTTTGCAGCACGAGTGAAAAGCGATATTTTATTATCTTCTCATTGTTCAGTAGAAAATAACAACCCACCTTTGGGCATTTCACTTTTCTCCTGTTACAAAAACCTCCATGCATTTTTAATAAGAGTGATCTACCGAGTGTACTTTTCACAGGCATGCCGGAACAGGAGAGGAACAAGACCCGTTTTCCATTTTTGCATCCTATAGCTCGTTACAAAAAAGTACACTTTTCAAGCAGGAAATATAATATTTCACCACTAGATCAAGTCCCGACTTGCTATATACATTAATGTCACGTTTCACTAGCCCTATTCGCCTTTCCTGTTACTACTGTTCTACATTTTACCTTTATCAACCCAAATATTTTACTTTACTTCCTGTGCTTGAGAGTACATGAAGTAGTGCAGCGTAAGTTTTCCGTGTGGTGTGATATATAATGACTAATGACTATTGCTGCAGCTTTAGTTCTCATACGAATATGCGTGCAAAAACCTAAACCTAATAATAGAGTATATTGTTTGCAGATTGAACGGTACAAACAAAACTAGTGTCAGTGTAAAGGGAATACATTTTCTTATCTGACGGAAACACCCAGACAATGTAAAGCGTTTCCAGATGCATGGCTTGTTTGGTTGGTTGGCTGGTAATAAGTAGCACGAGGGAGTATAAGCATTCGAAGAAGAAAGTGTCAACTTTCACCAAAGTCCAGAGTAACAAATGGACCAAGTTGGGACCAAGTTTACGTTCTTTTAATTAAATCTCAGTAGCAGATAGTCATGAAGGAAATAAGAGATAGTGGGAAACACATCTGCATTGCAAATCTCATTCACAACTAATTCCAGGACACCATAACAAGATAGTTCAGACAAAATAATGAGGTAGAAGCTAACGAAATTCTTTAGAGTTGCCAAGACTTGGACTATTACTTGCTATCATGAACATGGAAAGCGTGTGGTAACGTGATACTACAAAACAGCGACACATAGTGTTATATATACATTCCTCAAACTCCAGAGAAAACCAAAAATACATAACGATGATATCAGGTTGCATTATCTCTATTGCTGCTAGAAGAATGAGAGCGGTTGTTGGTTTTACTAGTTGATATAGTGGGAATAATTCAAAGCTCATGTCAAGTAAAAGTAGTTTGATACTATGAGGTTCCAAAAACTTAAAAGTCATCTTTTTTCAATCTTAAGACAATAGTTTACCTACAGAGCTGTGACTGATCACTCGTAGGTCAAGACAAATAACGAAAGTTAAGCTCAGTAGAAACAACAAATATTTGTTGCAAAGTGAACATGAAAAATATCCGGTATAGGTGCCTATAATAATGCCATCTTCTTCAAAATTCTACTTACAATTCGAGAATAAACAACAACCGAATCGGTTTATAAGTATGCATTGCTTGTCTTGTGCAGAAATAAATGGGATGATGAGGGATAATGGCGATATTAGTAAATGAAAGGTATTTGAAGACCAATTTTCAGTATGATATTCTCTAGAGAGAAAGCAAAATAAAGTTGTAATAAAAAATTTACTTACATCTAACGATGCGAGACAGTACCAGCAAAAGACGTGCTTGCACCGTTTACACATCATCTGAGCACATCCAGAATCTTTCTCAATGGGAACGTGACAAAACGGACACTTCTTGATGGAGTCCAATGAAAATAGCTCGTCATCTTCGGAACTCAACTTGCCTTGTTTGATGAGTTTCCGACGGAAAGACTCACAACTTGAGTCCGGATGCCAACTCAATTTACACTCCGCACAATGGGTTTTCCGACAAGTGGGACAGTTTATAAAAGGAAGACTACGTGATCCTCCTGTAGCGCCTCCATGAGCTCTGCTGTCACTCTCCGTTACGTAACCTCCTGTCAATATGCTATTGCCGTCCTGAATTTGGCAGACGGTTTCACATCCCGGTGATGGGCACCACATCAACGTGCTATCCTTCTCTACCTCTGTAATGTTAATGATGAATGAAAAGGGTTCGTTAGGAACGGATGCCTCATATTTTTGCTAACAATTTATTTTTATTTATAAATTATTTTTTATTCATGGCTTATTTTGAGAAGCGTGACAGCGACAGCCCGAGGAATTTTAGCAAACAGGATGAAATCGAATGACGCAAAAACGATATAGAGGTTCCAATTCAGATAGCTTACCTCTGAATAACTTAAACTTCTTATGTTTTTCAAACAACATTGGAGACACGAGTTGTTCCACTTCCAGTAGTCCCATAACTCCTTGTTTCTCGCAACTTGCGTCAGGACAGGCAATCTCATCAGCACCTTGATCTATTTCAAAGCTTACGTACGTAATCAAGCACTGAAAAGAGAAAGAGAACGAACAAATCATCATTTTATTATACTACATAATCAAAGCCTTTTTCATTGAAAATGCCTAAACAAACGCCAGTAATGTAGTAGAACCATTATAATTACTTTATCCCATGACTTGTCGTGCATTTATCTATTTTGTGAATTCGCATTCCATAGATAGTATTTTTTTCGTATATAATGAATGCATACGCATTACTTCCTCATGTAAAGAGTCTATCGGGAGGAAGGGCACATAAAAGCAGCTTGAAGCTAGAAAAAGAAAACTAATTACTTATTTATATACTCTTTCGAGCGTGAGTTTGCAACATAAATCTTGCTCAAAAGATTCCGTTTCATTCCTGTAATTTTCCAACTTTTCTGCATGAGGCGACCAAAGAGTATCAACTATTTACTTTTCTGCTTATATCCTTATAATCCACATCCACCCACGCATCACACTCTATAAGTGCTTTATGTATTATGCATGTATTCTGAAACTGAAAACTAGATTCATTTTGTTGATTAATAGGTTACGCAAGTATTTCCTTATCTCTGATACAAAAGTAATTTCTGAAATCAAAAGTGAAAGCATGACTATAGGGGCATTTTATCATTCAACAAAAATTAAAGTGGCTGATGTACAATAGCATATTATTATCTTCCTGTTGCTGAAGTCTACATTAATCTCAGCTTCAGGTCTATGTATTAGTGGAATCTGTGTATAGTCATACCCCGGGGAACTCCAACTTTCAGATTATATATTATTATGGAGACTCACTATAATGCATCAAGGTCTTTTACTTGTAAAAGGTCACAAAGGCAAAGAGAAAATGCCAAGCAATGAGGCTCCCCTATAATGAAACTGACTATACGGAGGTTTGTATTTGATTTTCTCAAAATAGATCTGAAGAGCAACCCGCATTAGCAGGAAATAAAAAAAACGAATGTCGCAGGTTGCCATATTTGTTACTAGTTGTGAGGATTCTTTAAGATTGTAAAAAATGAGAAGTTGTGTGATTTGCTTGAACTGACGAATTAACTGTCAAACCGATGCTACTAGAGAAGAACAAGGAGGAAAATCTACTTTCACCAACAGTTTTATGACTTCACTTATAAACCCCGCACCGTTAGCTAAACTCACAACGCAACGTAGTAAGGTTTCCATTCTCTCACTTTATAGGGATGCTTGTTGTATAAACTTAAACCGAAACAAATAATAGTCATAAATCCTCGGTTGGGAGTAGTGGGCACAAAACAAGGGGATTACGAACAAACTTGATTATTACTACTAGCACACCATATAAGTGCCTTGTGCTGTAGCAAACATAAAATTGTTAGTGAGTTAGCGAAACTACTCCAGTTCAAGTTTGTTCTGCTTCAGTGGGTCAAATAAAAAATTGAACTATGACGGGATTGAAACTATATAATAGTTTACTTTCCTTTATAACTTTGGCACTACTACTACTACATACATGTACCCATGTACGACACACATAGGTACACATTTAAGTAGGATGTTATGCAATGGTATTTCAAACTTGTTAGATTGGTATTTGTAATTTAATGTCAAACGTAAAAGTTTGTAGAGCCTAAGGATATGCGCTCGTATATAATGGGTGCTTACACGACTATTCAGTTGTATACTATGACTATGGTATAAAATGTACATTTCTACGGAAGGACAATAACGAAAAGTATTGACCAATTCTTTCTGGAATGATGACTTACGTCTTTGCAATATCGGCAGGAGCAGGCATGGATTTCCCTCGTATCTTCAAGACGAACCTTGTACAGGCAAAGTCTGCATTCTAGACCTTGGTCAAATAGATCTTCTTTCTCTCTCCATCCGAACGATGCTACGCTGCTAGATCGAGAGTAGGATGAATGGGTACTTAAACTACCACTAGTAGGACAGAATGAACTGGTATTATTGACAGATACATTTTTTCTCAGCCGATTAACTGGAGTCAGTGGTGCAGGACTACTACTGAAGCTGTTTTCCGAAATGGATAACTGACTTCTGGATTTGTGATGATGGTGATGATGATGCCCAGCACTGGACCCAACTTTATTGTTATCACTAGCACTGCTACTGGTTGCAGCAGGCGTCGCAGAAATGCCAGAGGCTCCTAAGAAATGTTTATTCGCCTGACAATTTGCGCCCAAACAATTATTTCCTTCACTGCTCCCACTAAACATGTTACTGATACGACCAACATTACTATTACTGCCACTATTTGACGAACTACTGGCCGCACTAAGTTTCCAACCTGACAAGAGTTTACCAGTTCGTGAAGAGGAATGGAGAAGACAATTTAGAGCAGATGATGACGTTGAAAATATTTTTTCCTTCATTACTTTCACTTTCCCACCCACATTCGTTGAAGTAGCTGCCGACGCCGATGACAACTGTGATGCGCCCGTTGTCCCGGTAGTTGGTGGAAAGTTGGAATAAGTTGGTGCTCCAGAAGTGGGATTTCTTATGTACGACTTTGCACTACTTGTAGTTACAGGGTTGGTGGTGGCGGTTGAAACGCTTCCGTTGAAGTTGGAAAGGGCTAGTACAGTCTCACATTTCCTCAGTGACAAACTTTGACAAGGAGATATATCTTTCACATTAGAAGTACAACATGATGCAACTGAGGGCGATCCGTATCCCAGAGAGCCACAGCCATCAGCCACATTCGCCCTTGCCTGTTGTTGGCTCAAAGTTGGCATCTTTGTTGAGGACGAAGCAGCTGCACTATTTCCAGATGATGCTATACAAAAACCAGCAGGGTTCTCACAAGATCCAGGGGAAAATTCTAAAGTTGAATCCATGTGACTAGACTCGAAAGAGTTACAATTCGGCTGATGTAAAGTTGAACAAGAGAAAAAGAGAGTTTTACAACTTGCGTTTCGTCGCATTTCTACATTATCACCTTGGTCCATCATTCCGCCACCACCGACAAGACGAGATGTACAACAAGCTACACTTGGTTTCTCCTCCAAATAGTATCCTCCCCCACAATAGTCGACGGAAGTGTTCGCAGCCGCTACCATGGTCGGGCTTACCATTTCATATGAGGTATAATTTTGGCTGCAACACTGGTACGCTCCACAGCGTCCATCTTGACGGCGGTGGGGTGGCATGCAGCTATTTTGATGATGATAAGAGCTTGCACAAGAAGGTATCATAGTTGGACCAGTCTCAGTATTTAGACATTTAAGAAAGTTTTCCGACATTAGACATGAGTCTGGGTTTTCATTACTCTTACAATTACTGGTGTAACTTGAATCAGAGCTTGGTGGAGGATAGTAGGAGTTGTCTTCTGATGAGTCATTTTCACTCTCTTGTGAGTAGGGCCCAGCTTTCGTCGTCACACTACACAAAGAACTTTCACTGCTACTTTGTCGGCAGCAGCAAGCATCCTTCAAACAGGCGTGATTTCCGGATGATTCACATGTACAACATGAACCACCATCACTGTTGCTCTTGCTATTGCCTGAGGGGGATATCTCATCTTTACTTTCTCTCAATTTCAGCTCGTTCTTTGAACGAGAACGACTGAGGAGGCTTTTCAGATTTGTAGGCATTATTATCACCTCACCGTCTCGCCTTTCACGGATAGTTCAGCGAGGAGGAGTATTGTAGAAAACGAAAAACAACTTTCTAAAAGACCAATAAACGTTACGACTTGTGTTCCAATCATGGAAAGGAATGCATGAACACTATACTCTTTGGAAATAAAAAGTGCACAGATTTCAAGTGTCTACTTTTCACGCGTCTTCATTTCCAAAATGAATTCGTATCATGTTCGTAATATATCGATAAGTCATCGGTAGTAATGGTCTCTCCATAATTGACTTTGCAGAGTTTCTATGCATAAATTTCCTTCTCCTGGTTCTAGAACGTAATTATAGCTGCGTGCTTGATTTAAGGTACGAGAGTATTTCTTCCTGTCAACCTGAAAGCAAAAAATATATGAGTCATTAGAATTCATCGTTGGTAATATTGTAATCACTCAAAAACTATTTTTATGCATTTCAAGTACCTAACTTAGTGATATGAATGATAGCACTGCTTTTTATGAAACATTAAAAATACTTTGATTTACATGGCGGCTCTTGATTACTTTCTTCACTTACGTGGACTTGAATGCTATCTTCACTGTACATGCTTTAATTAAACAACAACATGTATGAAGCATGAAGTTCAGTGCAATACAAGTTCACGTTGTTTTCCAAGCTTCGTTGACATTAAGGACATATAAATGACTGCCACTGCAGTATTAATTCTATAATATCGTACTTTGTACTGATCCATTGCCATATAAAATGAGCCCGATGTTGTGTCTGAAAAACACCGTTGCCATGAGAGCAAAGCACATGGCAATGCTTTTCGCAGCACCACTACGTAAGAACTACGTTGATTCCCAACACAACGAACGATACGGTCACAGTTATTGCTTGGAAGTTTATAAAAATGAAAGTCTGAAAATACTTGGAAAATACTGTTAAAAGATATGGGATAAGGGAAATCAATAAGTAAAATTACATTCTAAAATAATAAAAAATATATAACGATATAAATAACCGAGTTCATGGAATCGAAAGTTCTTTGTGAAATACCGCTTAAGAATAAGCGATATGTAACTTCAAAGAGTCTATAATGCTATAAAGAGACTATAATGCTGTCGCGTTGTGATCTGTTACAGCTTTGGCTTAGTATTCTATAAGTACGTTAATTATTTAAAGCACAAAACGAGACCTATTTACAACAGGGGATTTTAGCTTTCCATCTCTTCACAAACTTGGCATTATAATCCCCATTATTTTGTAAATGGAAATAAAACAACCTTGATCTTGAGAGATGTGCACAACACAACGATTCCTTTTCATTAAAACTAAAAAATTTAAAAATAAATACAAATACTATGCACACTTCTTTGTAGTAACATTGAAAAAACATGCAACGTAAACACATCTGGGCACACATTTATAATGCTCATGATCATAAAAAAGTAATGTACATTAAAGATAAGCGTATTTCATCAAAGTTTTCAATGTTAATGCTCAACTAAGCGCGTTTAAAATATTCAGAAAAACAGCGCATCACAAAAGAGCAGATTTTTGTTTTTCAAAATATTATGCTTAGCTACATTCCCTGAAAATCAAGTGCAATTCACTCAACCCATCTCTAAAAATCTGTGCTTGTTGCACGCAACGTATTCTGTAATAATAACTCATTATCAAATAATTGCATCCGTATCCCTTGTCTCTACTTGCACTTTACTTTGCAATACCACAAACAAGAAGCATAATGAATGACACACAGCTTTTCATTAAAATAATCTTCATTAATAGCAAAAAATAGCATGGCCATGTATCGCGTTCATGAAATCGTTTTTTCTTTTGTGTGTTTGCTTGTGCTTGTGAATTTTATGAAAAGTTATAATGACATTATGCATCATATTGTTGTATTATGCACGTAGATCAAAATTCAAAATAATGTACATAGCTTCACCCTTTTTCTAATAAGGCGATTACGGCAGGATAGGTACCCATATAATAATGCTTTGTATAATGTCAAAAATGTTCAAATATACGCTTTGCACTTTGCATTGTGCAAAGTTTTCAAAATGTTTGCTTTCGCTAACTAAATTGAAGTGTGTATGCTGAGTGAGTCATTACAAAGTGTACAAATATTTAAGTTTATTTTCCGGCTGTGAACAAGTTGGCAGTTGAAGTAAGTATGTGGCACATTATCTTGCGAGTTGAACTCAACCGACGTCTCAAATCAACGCATATGATGACAAATCTTATCTCATTTAATTTTTGCGTATTAAATTTACGTATAATGTACGTACCTATAATGTATTATTGTTTAGGAGTGTAAGGTGAGTTGAAGGAGCAGCAAAATAGTTTTGCTCATAAATACGTAAGTAGACAATTCAGGGACTCATTTTAGCCTGAATCTAATGAAGATTTTCAATTGTAAAAAAAGCTGCTCACACGCTCGAATAGTATGAGGGTATAACTCTTGGATTGCATTACGTACCGGTTGATATACAAAATACAAGAAACTTAAATTAAATTAGTCGTCATAACCTGATGTGTGAGGTCATAATCCTAAAGTAAAACAGAAAACCGGCTGTACAAACAACTACATGCAGTATTTTTCAAAAGTTCAACATTTACAGGATGCAGTCAAGAATTTTATCTTCGGGTATTCTCATGTGAATCCGATAAACTTATGCAAGTTATGATAGGTATATGTAGATACGCCTTCAATGTTGGCTGAAATGTATATTTATTTTAATAATGTCCGAAACCTTACAACGTGTGCGTGGGTGTAGATATGGAAAACAACACATGGATAATGATATCCGTTTGAATTTTTATGAATAAAAGCTGTGTAGGCTGATTTGAAAATGCAAGGTGAACTTGAACGCTGAAACGGTGTACGTATTTAATATTGTTTCAATTTTGTCTAATTCAATTGTTATGCAATGTGAGCAATTTCGCAAACGTTGAGCAATGACAGAGTGAGCATTTATCCATAACAGTTTAAATAAACTCGGAAAATTTATTCACATGCTAATTTTGTTTGTAATATATGACGAATCGATAAAAAATAATATCTCGCCAAAATGCTAACAATGCGAACAATAAAGTGCATTGTAACTTTTGAAAATAATTCTCGATTCTCTTGAAAGGAATATTTGCAATCCGAGTCATGCATACTCAACGTGCCTTGCTCATGGCATATCGTTCATCATTTTTATGTCAACGTATGCCTAATGGTATTGTATAAATAATCAACAGATCGCTAAAGCGTGAGCGTGATTTACATGACTCTAATATGTGAAATGAGTACTGGGTCAATCGTCAATATGTACAAAGTACAAATATTATTGTGCTTAAGTGGCCATTTTCATTCATAAAACAATCATTATGTTTTAGTATTCGCAAAATATTTACTCTTTATTGTTTTGCTGCTTCGTCTCCAACTCGCAATTTGATAGTAATTGGAGTAGAAAGGAAATCTCGATTAAATTAATGAGTGCATTTACTCTAAATCAAGTGGCATTATATTCAGTTATAATAATATATGTAAACTATGAACTGGACTATGCTGCGCACATGCGTATAAATAAAAACACATACCCACTCGATAAGTCATTAACATAAAATGTCATGCTTATCATTGTCTATAATAGTCTCTATCAGTTGCTGACCTATCAGATTAAACTTGAAAAAAAAATAACGGATTCACAGCAAAAATGTTTGTGGTACTCGCCAAATCATTGACTTTTATCTCCACCAAAACAAACTAGGTGTACCTATGTGGACTCATTCATGCCTATTTCGGCATAAAAGTATGGTTTTTCTACGTTTGCTATCCATATTAACTGTTCCCAATGCCTTTCCTTATTCCCCTGAGATGTGTTAAATATTGGGTGTATGCTAAAACTTGCTTCCTATTTTTATATTATTGTATATTTCCTGAAACCATTTTTGTACTTTTTGTACTATTTTTGTATCGTGTACACTTCATAATGCTTACACAAAAGGAGGCAACAACCGCATCTAAAATGCGTAGTAGAGCACCTCACCACCACATATAGTATTCGGTTGTAGGTATTTGATAAATGCCGTGAAGCGCAGAGAAGGCCGATTCATTTCCTTTTTTCATTTGCGCCCACATGTGTCATTCATTATAATTGTTATTATATTTTCATTGCACAAAAAGAACCATATAAGCCCATAAGGATGATGTTCAAGACTTGTACTTGATATTACAATGATGATGATTATGATGATGATACGCTCATTTTGGGTTGGGTTTTCCTGTTCAAAAACATTTATTTGTTTTCTACAGTGTGTCCTTGTAAGATTTTCTGGGGTTCAAAATGCACCGTACGAACCACGCAACTCTAGAATTGTTAGGGCATTCACACCAGTCTCCCATTTCATTTTCAAAACAAAAACACATGAATGGCTAGTAAAGTTTCCTTTTTGAAGGGATGAACTTTTCGTAAAGGAATTTCCCGAATGAAGGAAGCGCTTATAAGCACTTAAACTAATATATTTCTTCAAATGACACTTTCAGCTTGGTACACGTCACACGTACTTCTCATCGGTTTTAGGTTCCTGTTAAGCTCAATTTTGTTACAGAGGCGTGAACAAACTATTATGCTCCTTACGCAATTCCATTTCTCTATGTTAGCGTAACATTCGCCAAATATCTCTCGCGCCGCCTTTACGAAAACTAAAAAACGAACAATTTCCGGCCTTGATTGTATTAAATCTACTAATGCAACTGCAACAACGCTAACATGACACGCTACAATAAGTACGATATGATGAAATTGGATTATCATTTACTTTTCATCGTTACGTATTATCATGATTCATCAAATCAAGGCAAAAAAAAATAATGAGAGAAAAAACAATGAGATGGTGTTGCAAAAAGGATGATTTTAAGTGTTGATGTAGGAAAAAAATCTATCCACTAACCTACTTCAATAATGATATTATATCAGCAGAAACTAGATAACGTCTGGCAAATACTCATGAGTTAACAATGTGACTAGGTTTCTGATAAGATGGGTACATTCTGTGTGAAAGATTGAAAAAAGGATAATAAAGCAAAGTAGCTATTTTTAATGACAATAAAGGTGCTACATAAATTGCAAGTCATTCCTTCTCATTAGCGCAACGACGTAATTGACACCGTCTGCGCGTAATAATATCGATAAAGGTTCATCAGATATTATCCTGCAGAGATGCATTATTAGACAATGTGAAAAACTCTACCTCTCTATATGTCGTTAATCTTACAGTTATAATATGTGTAACACAGTTAACGTCTTGCAATGATTGAGAGTTTAAAAAGACGCGTAATAGGTGTTGATGCAAACAAATGTTGATGTGTAAGGGTCTATGGTAAATGACAACCTATCCATCTTGTATTTTATCAAGATTGCTGACACATCATCTTACATTATTGCATAGGTGGCAACATTCACATAATGTTACGTGTAAACAGTTTTGTTACTGTTCTTATAATGGTGAGTTATTTTGCAAAAGCAATAAGCAATGCCCTGAAGGCAAATCATTGAAACTATTATGTCATATCATGGTATAAGTAAAAAATGAAAAATATTGCGTTCTAATCGACAAAATAAACAGTCAGGCTAGCGGCCATAGAATCCGCAGAAATTAGCATAGTGCGTATACGTTTTTTTTTTGCTGTTAACGATGAGCGTTTTGTTTGAATATTTTAAAATTCAAGTGTAGTATCACGTACAATTAGACCATGTACAATGTAAGTAACTGAATACTGATTATATCACATGAATGAATAAGAACAAACGAAAATTTGCAATCGAAACCTAGAAAATTATATTGCGTGACTAAAAGATAATTTCAAATAGTAAAAGTGAATTGTCAATCTCATAGTTATTCATGATAATTTGGTTAAAAAATCGTTTATTTAAGCTTTTTTTCTATTGTATGGTATCTTTGTTCAGTAGTTTGTTTACATGTGTAGGTAATAATAAATTTTCAATTTTCATACAAATATGGTGAACCTAAAACATTATTTCTACAGTACAGTTAGGCATGGTAAATATTAAAACAACTCTTCACGGGACATCACAAACAAAGTGCAAGTGTGTTGACTGGAGCCAATACTATATTAGGTAATTTTACATTATTTATTCGCAACGATTTCGCGCAAATTATGTTCATCAAGGCCAATAATGATGTTTGTTCAATAGAATGTTTTTACTGGTTAAATAAGGAAGAAGTGACGTTAGTTTATTCACAAACTTCACAGTATCACAGTGCAGTGGTGTTTGTACCGGTAAAATAGGACGAGCACCTACCTATTAATTCTCGCATTCACAATAATTGTTATGTGATCTTTGGTTCCATATTATGCTGCGTATTAAAAAGTAACATAAGGAGTAATACCTGTTTAGTCGTAATCGTACATACGGAGGCTGCGTGATCTTTGTGATTATGTATATACAGCCATGCAGTCATCTTCATTAATGATGATAATGCTACAGGT
>JAQIXW010000323.1:0-34553 GCA_034700685.1 Willowsia buskii
AAACTGCGCTATACACTATATACTAAAATGTTAATGATAAATGACGGGACAAAGTTCCCTACCCTCTCACTCTATACTAAGCTATATACCACCACCACCTTGACCATCAACATTTTCCCTAACATGCCATTAATGATTACACCATTCCAACAAATTTTTCATCTTCTTATCTATCTCCACTATAATGACGAAAACCTCATTACTCATTGCATTTTTCTCATGCTGATTTTTCTTTGCAAGCACCTGCACCCTGCATGAACAACGCAACACGCAACTGTTCCAGTCCAATAATATTTATGTTTACATTCATCATCTTAAGAAAATAGCTGCTTGTTTTTAGGGAATACCTACACATTAAATTTGTAAATGCGCAGCTGATGTTGGTGTTGTTGTTGTTATTGACATAAATTTGCATGGCTGAAATGGAATGCATGAAGGAACGCATTAAACTTCTTTCTCAAATCTCGTTTTGTACAGCGTCTTGTTCGTTTTCAACCGCGACTTTTGCTTCTCTTTGAACACAACTTTTCATACACAAAAGGTAAGTTTTGCTCGAGCCGAGCTCAGCCTTACGTGTCTCGCGGCCTTGAGGGAAGAGAAGCACTTCTTTTGAGTTCGGGAAATTTGTGGTTCCAATAGCAAAATTCTTAAAGTGTTTGTTTTGTGCTGAAAGGATTAAGTGTTCGAGAAAGTGATAACGGTAAGAATTTTTTGGGGTTGAGTTTAATTGTGCAATCGGGAGTTGTTAAAAATTCATGGTTATTCCATTCAATTCATGAGTTAATACCTACTTGTCTATTGTGTTGTTATATGTGTGTGACGTGTGCACTTGTAGTCACTTTAAGATGGCGGACCATTGAGTTTTTACGGCTGTGTGGTGAGAAGTGTGGAACCAGACTGCTGTTGGATGTTGTTGTCACTCATTTAAAATGGCTGCTGCGGACACTTCTAGATATGAGAGCGTCTTGGATCTGATTAAGGAGGAAGTGCATATTATTGATGACGATGAGGAGGAGGAGGAGGAAGAGATTGGAGAAGAGGAAAATGAGGAGGACGATGAGGAACCATATTTAGGTGAAGGATTGTTTGCCTTCGAGGAGTATGATGAGGCTGACGATGTTCCAGATCGTGATCCGTTGAGTACTGACGCTGAGTATGAAACTATTGTTCTCGGTATACATTAGATAAGCAAAATATATTCAATACTTCCTGGATTTTTTTGGGATCAGAGTTTTAATTAAGACTTATGGTGTTTTGTTTTCCTTTAGATGACGAAGATGAAAATGATGAAAACATAGAGATGAAACAGTCTTACCTACCGTTTCTTCAAGAACTTCAAAAGGACCTTCAAGGTTAATTTTCATATGTACTTTTGTCTTCGTAAACAACAGTTGACATTTTTGTCCACATGGAATAATATCCGGCAAAAAATTATTAATAAAATCATATAATCTGTCAATTCAGATTTGGAAGAAGAAGAATCCCACGAGACGCAGGTTCCATTTGTTATCACCGCAGTATCAAGTTTACGTGGTAAGGATTTTTTAACCAAGACAGATCTCCACATTTGACGCTTATTGCATTTCCTAATTTCATGTTTAAATTATAGTTGCAAGTGTTGCTGGAAATACCAATCCTAGACCGGCTTCTTTCCGAAACTTGGACGTTTTCCGGTGCTTTCTTTGTAAAAAGGATTTCAACACATTTGATGACTTTATCCTTCATCGGACAAAGACAAAGAAACACGCAGGAGTTCCATATGACGCGGAGCATGAAAAAGCGTTTGCTTGTGGAATCTGTCAAAGGCCTTGGAACCAGCCTCGAAAAGCTCTTGCTTGTGCAGTATATGGACACGACCCCTCACAAATACATGAAGCCATGTTCATACATTCGTGTCCCTTATGTCCTGATACCCATTTGGCCTACCATAGTCTTGCCGCAGTGGGTAGACATTGGTCGCAGATGCATTGTGACAGGCCCTTGCCCCCATTTCTCATATTTTGTACGGGAAATGATCAACTACCCAGCATAAAAGTCAGTCTTCAGCAAATCAGTTCCGTTTCTGAGTCTATGACTAGAGAGAAGCCTAGTTTAGTGCTAGGTAATTTATTATATTCGTAACACTACTGTTTGTATTGTGATTTCACCTGTTTTAATGAATTCATTAAAAAAATAATTTATGTTTTGTTTAGAAAACTGTTCCTCAAATGATACTCGACTTTCACCAAATACCTGCAAAAAGGAGCTGAAAGTATATAAATGTAGCGAGTGCGAGAGAAATTTTGAAACACGACGGGAAGTTGAAATTCATGACTGCTCTGCCAAAAGTAAGAGTTCGAGTAGTAAAAGTACGATGATAAAGTACATATTATATACATTATAAATTTTTTGTGATAATACTTTTTTTAACTTTTGTTTTGTTGTTTTGGTAGAAGTTCCAGTTGTCATTCAGAGCCCAAGAAGTTACAAGTGTGAGGATTGTGGTCGAAAATTTTCATGTGGTCGGAATTTCCGATTTCATTTGCTGAGAGCAGGAGCCTGTAAAAGCGACGGTGAAGTAAAGAGAAAGGATTTCCCGTACAAGTGTATTTTCTGTGGGAGTCGCTATAATTCATTCAAATCGTATTCGAGTCATCGTCTGAAAGGCCACGCGGAAGTTCCATACAATCCCGCGTTTGAGCTTCCGTTTGCTTGTAAAATTTGCCAGAAGCCAGCGTTTGTACAGAAGGAGGCTATGATTTGTGCGCTTTTTGGACATGACCCATCAGGACTGCGGAGAGCAATGTTTAAATATAAGTGTAGTCAATGTGTTTCATTCGGATTCCATAGTCCATTTGCCCTGAAGCGTCATTGGGAAAAAGAGCATCCAAAATCAGAAATGCCCAGCGTTTTGCAAGCAACAAAGGTTGATAAACCTTTGCCTAACGTAACTATTAGTTTGGATCAGTTGCTTAGTCTGAAGGGATTACAGGATTTTGGAGCTACCTTAGTTGTCGGTATGATAAAAACTCACATTTTATCTCGTCGTATCGTATGTGTAATATAACATGATGATTAGGCATGCATAACATGTAAAATTTGTTTCTCGAACAGAACGTGAAATTCATCCATCCTTGGCCAAGTTTGTAAGAATGAAGTCAGCTTTTCAAACTGAAAATACTCTTGATCAGGCTACATTTACTTTGGGCTTAGAAAATTCAAACAATACACTGGAAGCACTGCCGTCCAAATCTTCAGTAGAAACAGCAAATGTTCTATCCATGGACAAGATTGAAAACCCCGAAATAAGTTGGTCCTTTAAAATAAATTATGTTAAAACTCTGCTGCTTCCAATTTAACTAGATTTATACTAATCAGTAATGATTCTCTATTTTTAAAGTTCGCAAATCCATTGTGGAAGAGTCTGTGGAGAAAAATATGTGCGTCATCTGTAACAAAAGTTTTAAGGACATTAGGCGTCATTTAAAGGTCCATGACCAGTCACGGTTTTCTGGAGCTCCAAAGAACAAATGTGTATGTGGGAAGGAATATCACTTGCGCAATAGTTTGCATTCACATTGGAAGAAAAATAAACACTGCAAGCTACAATATGCCAAGGAAAATGGAGTGAAAATTTCTGACATTGACGATGCTGGTGCAGTGGAAACCAAACCAGGTTTGTCTTATGGAAATAAATGTTTTATAATTTGATTAGGACTAAAATACAAAAACTTGTTTTGTTTTAATTTTTTAGACACATCATCACAAGAATACGTGCTAAAAATTCCTTCTCCTGCACATTCTCCATTTGAAGACTTGAATATAAAAGTTGAGGCTCCCGAACTCAGGGCTGTGGTCATCCCTGAACCAGAGGAAATGGATGTTACGCAGTATCAAAGTATTACGTCGGTGGAAGTAATGGATCTTTACTCTGAATATGAAAAGTTTGATGCTGAAAACTCCGTCCCAGATGAAACAATCGATTTAAGAAATTTCATTCACTTGGAAGTGGAAGAGGTGCAAGATGACTGTGATAATAATACCGAAGGTGATTCTGTCATTGTGAACAGGTAAATTGAGCTGCTGGGCATCCTACTTTTTTCAGTTTTAATATTCATTGCTACATTCTTATCTTTTCAATTCGCCCCAACTGGATCAATTTTTGTTTTTTTTAAACAGTAACGGCGATATTGATATACCTGTAATCGAACCAAAGAAACCACGTGTTAGTATGTGTGTTATTTGCAACACTGGTTTCCCGAACCAAGTTATGTTCCTGGACCACATGGCTAAAGAGCATAAAGGTACATATAATAATATTTAGTTGTCGTTATTAATAAACTATAAAATATATAAATGACCTTTAATATCACTTTAAAAATTACAGATAGTCACCGGTTTGCTTGTCGGCATTGTGGAAAACGATTCAAACTCAATGATCAAAGAAATAAACATGAAACGATTCATGATTCTACTAGATTCAACGGAGATCCAAAGTTTGCTTGTGATAAGTGTGACAGGAAGTACCACCTGAAGGTGTGTGCCGGAGGTTAAAGTGGTTTTGTTCTACTGAATAAATGTATCAATAAAGTTACTAATTACTGATGATTGGTTTTCTTATTTACAGTCAAGTCTTGAAACTCATCGAAAAGTAAAACATTTGGGGTATGTCAAACCCCAGTCACGAACTCACCTCCCAATTGTACAACACCGATCCATCGGCGCCGGAAGAAAAGCAGGCGATAGTTTACAAAACTCTCACGATTGCACTGAGTGTGGTGCTAAATTTAACTTTAAATACTTGCTCCAACAACATATTGTACGCGTTCACACTGGTAAGTTAAGTTAACGCTCACACTTTGGTTATTTAAAAAAATCGATGTTAATGTGATGTATTATTATTGTACTACAGAACGGCCATTCAAATGCGAACTGTGCCACAAACGGTTCTCAGAAGCTTCCACATTAAGTTTGCATACCAAACGCGCTCATGAAATGGCTGGGAAAAGTGGACCATTAGTGAAGAAGAAGGTCCAAAAGAAATCTGGTTCCACCGATGGTAAAAACTTCTCATGCAACAAATGCCCACGTGTAAGTACCAAAAGCACTGTTATTTTTTCATGAAATGCGTTTTCGAAATAAATTTAATTTGATATGTATATGTTTATTTTGTTTGTTGTACTTATTAGTCCTTCACCAAGCCATACCAATTGGAGCAACATCGGTTGATTCACACTGGAGAAAAGCCTCACGTTTGCGATCATTGTGGTCGTTCCTTTAGATTACGAAAATCGATGAAAGCTCATAAGCGTATTCACGAGTTAACCCGTAAAGATGACCGTGACAATTTGTTCAAGTGCTGTGTGTGTGGACGCCACGACTTTGTAAGAGCAAATGATCTTCATCGTCATCGTTTAAGAAAGCACAAAAACATCCATTATGATAGAAAACGGGAGAAAGCCTTTGGATGTGGCGTTTGTCAGAAACCATATCTTCTTCGGACTCAAGCAATGGTGTGTGCAATTTTAGGGCATGATCCAACTCGCTTACAGGAAGCCATGTTCAAACATAAATGTCCAGAATGTTCAGAGGAACGTTTGGGATATCATAGCGTCAGTAGTTTAAGAAATCATTGGAACAAGGAGCATTCAAATATAAGGATGCCTGCGAGATTTCTTCCGAACCCACAAAACGCCACAGATTCCTTACCATGTATTACTATCAGCAAGGAGAAAGCTGCCGAAATAAAAAGTGGAGATCTTCCTGAAAAATATGATTTTCCACTTGTTGTTGGTAAGCTTCATAATATGTATAACGTTGTATTACGCATATTAACTCTGAAAATATCTCATATAAAATATAAAACGTAATATTTCATAATGTTTTCTAGAATTTGACCTGATTTGCCTCAACCCTACTTCCAAAAAATTCGCATACTCTCCTCCCCCTGAAATTGAACTCGAAAGCGAAGACGACTCGTCTGAATCCGGATCTCCTACTGAAGAGGAGTTACTTATGTCAACCGTAATAACTTTAAATGATGCTTTGGAAGCTGCCAAAGCCGTTGTGACGATACAGTCATCACAAACAGCAGTGCCATCATCAAATACTAGAACAAAGTTATCACCCAAAAGTAAAAGGAAACGTAAGTCGGGCAAAATGAAAGAGGAAAGCGCGCAAGATTCATTGGCTGCAGACAGAGCTCTGGGGAACAGGCGTATTGCAAGAGTTCTGGAAAGGATCCGCACTGCCAGAGCGAGGAAAGCACATAGCACATAAAACGCTTGCGATTATCATGAATAAATACAAGTAGTCAGAATAGGAAATGCATAAAAAGAGAAACACATATTTACTCTGTAATAATGTTTATATATTTTTATCACATATCATTACTTGGAAGTAGATTAGATACATTTTAATGGACTTGATCAATCGTTGACAATAAAATTGCATTTTAATAATAGCATGTTACGGTAAGATTCAAATTTTTTTTTTACATTCCTCTAGACGTACATATATACTTTAATTAAGTTGATTACCTTTCAAGAATGACCATTACCAAAACACGCACCACATTCCTTACGTTCCCTCTACCACCCGTTTTATCTTTGTTTTCATCAAGCGTACCTTCCATTCGCTTTTCTCTTGCTTTTGCAGCAATGCCATTGCTCGAAATAAAAACTTTCTCTGCCAGGAGAAGAAAGCAATATTTAAGGAACATTAATCTCATCTTACCGTCTATTTTACACTGTGACTGTAAGCTCAAGGAAAACATCCCTTTAATATCCTTTTCCTCAGGATCACATCCTCGCATCATGAAGCCTCGATCTTTGTAATAGTTATATATGGAATTACTTTTGTGCGGCACAAGCGTCTGTGAAAAAGCTCAGTATTTTGTTGCAAAGTGGAGATAAAAAAGAGAAAGTGAGTAAGTGCGCTTTGAGATACGCAATACGATTACCTTTCAAGTTTTATTATAATAAATGTAAGTGAATGTGAAGCACATCCAAAGAATTGCCTTCCATTTTGTAGCAATGGAATAGCAACCTGAATTGAAATCTGATGACTCAATGTAATAAAAGCAGAGCGAGAGACTGAGAGAGAAAGTAAGGTGAAAGTTAAAGTAGCCTCTTGAATCTTGCAAGAGAGATGAAAAACCCGTGCTCTCTGCACCTTCTTCATGTACTATTCATTCATTCTCCCATGTAACCACCTTTTACACTTATATACCTTTATATCTGAAAATACAAGCATCATACTACCTTAAAGCTATTATTCCAAGAAAAAATCAGATTGGAACTGAGAGTAAAAAATCTCGAGACTTCTGCAGAAACAAAATCTCTTATTACCCCGATACCTAAGGATTCTACCAAGTGTACACATGAAGGATCCCAGGGAAAGAGGATGACACGGCAAAAAAAAGTATCCTTCCATCTTCCTCTACTGCATTCCTCCGGACGTGATGGATTCCATAAATGGGATATGAACTCTAGTAGACCACGAAAAAGATCAATTTGATAGCGTCTTACCTGTCATCACGTTCATGGGCTTCGGGGCCAATACATTCATTTACATTCTAATAAATTGAGATATTATGATACGCCACTGTCTTGTAAAATATGAGAGAGGCGAGCAAGAGTCATCTATATCATCCCTGAAATATCATTACCTGGGCTGAAGTGTTATTAATATCCTTTTATGACAACAATTTCATGATGTCAACCAGCAAACGCTCATGTAACAGAAATTGGAAAGGATATTGTGATGATGTCAGTATATATAAGGTGGGCATGTTATAAGTGGAAGTGGTGTGGTGGCGGTATAATGGAGACGATCCAGATCATATCTTCATTTTTCCTCGTTACTTTCATGTATGAGAAAATCAAATAGAATTCTCAACTCTCAACGGAATTACTAACGAATGGTATGGTGGACAGGACAGGTAAAATTGTGTAGCCACCATCACCACCACCACGTCTCTGTCTAAATATATGGGAAATTAAATGTTCACAAGGGAAAAGAGACAAGTGGTGGGACTACAATAATAGCGCAGTGAGGAAGTACTACTATTACAAACAACGGCGACCATTGCTGAGGGTACATAGTACAAGGAACAATATCGATTTTTTTCACTTTCCCCCCGTTTTACTCCGTTTTTCTCGCTCCCCATGTCTCTCTGTGTAAGCTCTCTCTCTTCTCTATACTGCTGCCTTTCACTAAAATTTTAGTAACTCTTCTTTGATGTCCGTACCAACGAAGACTTACGACTTCCTCCTACATTCCAAGTTTCGCCATTCTTCGAAAAACAAAGTTATTTATATACTAGGCGAGCATGTACATGTTTTGGGATCTGTATAGGTGACTAAATGGAAGTTCTTGGTTTTGGTCTGATTCTGTCGTATAAATGCATTTCTATGAGTAGGCGCTCCTGCTGCTGCTGGTATGGTTTTGGTAATGATGGTGGCGGTGTTGGTAAATTGGATGAGATCGCTTTTGCTTTTCAATTTGCCCTGTGCTGTTTTCACAGTTGAACCTTTGTTCGAGCTACCTATCTAATTGCAGTAGCAAGTGAGGGGTGCAGAGAGACATGCAAAAGAAAATGGTTTGGAAGGGACATTTTTATGAAAAAGTTTATACATAAATTAGGAGAATTTTTTACGCGAAACGTGCTCAATGTAGATTGGCCAAATTGACCAATTTTCGCTCTCGCTTAAATCGAACAAGGCACAAATTATGGGTCTTTCCCAGTCAGGGAATTGGAAAGCTATGAGATCCAGTCATTTTCTCACTTCCAGAAATCATGATTTACAAATTTATCAGATTGTCTGTTCATGCGTTTGTGGTTTTTACTTAATGATTACTAAAGCGTGGACTGCAAGCAAAAGGTACACACTATGCCTGAATCATAGTGTCTGCATAATTCATTAGTATCGGCAGCTTTTTACGCCTGCTTTCCCACACCTGTTATTAATTCAAATCTGTTTCGGTACTTTTATACATTTTTATTCTTTTGCGGGGTTGAGCATTTTGTTGATGTTGTATGTTTCTTGGGTCTGTAATTTTCCACATTGTTGTTTTCGAAATATTACTGAAACTTTTCATGTAGAGACGGTTGCTGATGATTACCTTTTCGGTTAATGAAAATGGATCTCACTATTTCTTTATCAGAATTGGGCGATCGTTGGAATTTCCCTTTGTGCACACATATATTGGTACATGTTTTTTTGTTATTAGTGGCGCATTGCACTTATAACAATGTTCATTTTCAAAGAACAGAGCATGCATGTAAACAAGTACTGAAAGTTTCGGCACACGCTCTTAATGAGCGTTGGACGTCGAGGGAAAAAGCAAGGTAAACAAGTGATTTCATAATAAAGCTAATTGTGCTTTCATATGCAGATACGTGCCTGTTATTGTGTAGCACTCATTTACTTTCTACTTTGTTTGCAAAGTGGTTTCCATAATGTAATATAGCTTTTCCATCAGGGAGAGAGCAAAGTAGGATGTCGTTGAAGAGTTGATGAGTTGAAGCATGCTGAGAAGAAGGATGATAATATTGATGTTCCATGGTCTGCCAGTCCATGCCGTGATGAAACCGATGTTCATGATAGAAACTCGTGTTATTTTATGAGGAGTATGAATAAATAAGAAAATGTGGTTTAATTTCAACTGATACATTTCAGTAAGAACTCAAAAGAAAGTATTAAAAATGTAATGGGAATGAAGAATCATGTCCGCTACAAGAAATCAAGAACCATTCAACATTCATAACAATATTTCCTCAACAAGAGGATCATCATGTCGTTCGGGGAAGAACAGCAAAGAAAGAAAGTAATACTTTCTCTTGAATCAATAGAAGAAAAAATATGCTTTGGGCTATGTACACCCGCTATGAACGAAGGATTTGAGGAAACGAGCGACCAACCATTTACTACTACCGCTACCCAACAAAAGCAATCACAAGTCGGAATATAGCACTTTTGATCAGATTCTTTCTATCAAAGTTTATTTCTTTCATTCGATAAGACGAAAACGAACGTCTACTACTCCACAAGTACTCCATCGCATGATGCTGATCAGAGATCAGTTTAGTTTTTCTTTTGGATACATATTCTCCATCTTTCTCAAAGCTAGAAAGAAAGAAAAAAACAGCCCCGTGGTGAACTTACTACTTTACTCTGCATGGATCCGCGTTTTCTTCCACCAGATATTCAACAACTCGCAAAAGTTTCCTCTTCCTTTTTTCCTTCTCCTTCTTTTTCCATAAATACACTACTTCAGGATTGGCTCTAGGGAGTGCATATGTGTGTATGTGTGCCTTTTTCCCTTTTTCCTAAAAGAAGCTTATAGAAAGGATTCTGTTCTTTGTGTCCAACCTAGATACTCGTCTTCATTATAACAAACGAAGCATCTCTTCTTGAGAATCTCTGTTGTTGGACCGACTGCCATTATCACTGCAACTATTCTATAGACTATTTCTTGCAAAGTAAGTTTTCTATTATTATTGCATTAGATGTATACCTTCTTGTATAGTAGTGGCACTTCTCTCTCTCTCTCTAGTTATTCCTTCGCCGTGCAACGGAAGGAGAAGATCACTTTTTTACCCATGGTACTCAACTCAACTCTTGTGTTCTGTTATGCAATAATAATGTGAAAAGATGTTGGTTAGGTTTTCCTTCTCTCTCTCTGGATGATGGTAATGCTCTCATATTCTCTCCTCCTGAAATAGCATCATGGCGAAAACGACTACAAAAACTGTGCAGCCACCAGCATCACACCAACCAACCACCACTATTGCTTCTGTTTATTGACTACGAGTGGCAGTCAGTTTTCCTTTCCTGGTGCTGGTGTGCTGGAGTGACTGACTAAAAGGGAAATGTGCCTTGTTGGAGTGCTATTTCAAGTTATTGGAACACATACTGCTTGTTGTTGCTGATTCTGCTGGTATTTCACATGAATATGACTTGTATGGCTGTGTGGAAGTTGAATGGGAATGTATTACTGCTTGCAAAATATATGAGTTGAAAGTTATGCATATATATACAACGCGTACTTATAACTTCTACGAAAAAACTGCTTGAGTTTCTCGGGGAAAAGCACTCGTACAAAAGAGTACTAGATGCAAAGCAGGTATGCATGCATGACTTCATCTGAATCAGGAGGAGAGATGAGAAATTTCACGTTACATACAGCAACAAGGCAAGAAAAAAAAACTTCTCTTTTTGCTCGTTTCGGTTGGTGTTGCTCCTGCTATATAATTTCGTCGTTTTTGGAAGGACAAAAAATACATAAATGTATGGGTAGCTTTTGAAAGTCTGGAAAGAACAAAGTTTTGTGGACTATAATATATTTATGCACATACTTCCAGCTTTCGGAAAGATGGAATTGAATAATAGTTGTGGAAATACGGGAACAGAATGATTATTATTGCGTGTTTCTCTCTCCTGTATGATGGCGATATGATTTTACTTGTTTTTCACACGACTCTCTCGTTCTCAGACTAAAAAATTTCGCTATTTTGCTTCGCTTCACTCTATATATGTATCATGCAATAAAAATACACGAGACATTTCACAAGCTAAAAAAGCGTGTAGTCATGGCTCTCCGCTCCCACACTCTCATTCAAAGTCCATTCATATCTAATTTCATATTTGAAAAACATATTGCATAATATATTCCTCCATAGCGTGTCTTATATGGAATATGGATGCACATCATCAACAAAAGCAGCAGGCACCCTTGTTCGCTCTTCTCTTTTTTCCCTTTACTTTCATACTTGACTCTGTATTCCTAAAAAAAAAGTTCCAGTTTCTTCCCACAAAGCTCCATTCTCTCTTTTTTTTCTCTTCCTTTCTACCAGTATCACAGGAGATACTTTGAGACTTGCAGTCACCCTTTCCATCTCTCTAAGTATACATTAGAATAGAAACAGAAAAAAAGTTAGAAAAGTAGACACATCGTTAAAAGCGTTGTGTGTAGCGTAACGGGAAAATATAGCGGCATACGTTACCTTCTTTTTTGCTCCTTTTTTCAAAAACTTTTAATATAACAAGAAACTATCTTCTCTCAGGAAAAAAATATACATTCTACCTGCTGCTGTCTGAACTATTTTTTACACAATCCTACTACTATAATCTAATATATGCAGTCGGATTTTTTTTTGCCAATGCATAAGAGGGGAAGATATCGCACATATTTTCATTTTTATATATGGAGCATTTCCATATGCATTTAATCACTTCGCATTTCATATGTTCATCGAACCGTCGAGCGTCGTTTTGAGCCAGAAGCATGATGAAAAGAAGCTTTTAAAAAGACTCTTTCATATTCCTGTATACCGTAACATCTCAATATACATTCACCGTGAGAAGTAGAGACATGGAAAATTATAGGAGAAAGTACATGCACAAGACTTTTTTTTTTGCCTAGTTAGTATTATACCATCGGTGGTATACTAGTGTCTTCCGGGAGCCCACCACACCGCTGTTACTCCTACTCATCCTCATCTCGTCCTTATACTACTATTCTTTCTTTTTCCCGTCATTCCCGTTTCGCTTTGGTTGTTTGTTGAATTGAATTGCAGATAAAAAGGATGCTACTACGACGGCTACTACAATATACTCGACTATCAGAGTGAAGCAGTGACTGAACTGAATGAATGATCATATTTGATCATTTAGAGTAGAAGATACAAGGAAGGGAAAAAATGTGCAAGAAGATTGTACTGACTCCATATATATAATAGGTTGTCAGTATCTTCGCCAGAGTGAGAAGAAAAAAAGAGTAACTAGTTTTTATGCACTGATGTGCGGCTACATCCTATCTCTGCACTGACAATAACCAGAGAGAAATAAGGTTTTTAGTGCTACTGCTAGTGGTGGAGTATATTGTTATTGAATTCGACTTGAGAGATTATTCGGAGGAAGTTGACACGGGAAAGAAGAAAGTTAGCTGTGTAATACGTAGGTATGCATGTAATATGTAGTGGTACGAGCAGACTGATGATAGTAAAAAGAGAAGGCGTGTGTTACGTAGTCAGAGCCACTGTTCTTCTCCCACTCTCTTTCCAGCAGTTCTCTCATTCTTTCTCTTGGAACTCACTCAGTCAGTCTGAAAAGTAAGAAGAGATAAAACAAACATGCTTTATTTTTGCATTGCATTGATCCCTAACAGCAGCAGCAGCAGCACCACTGCCACCAGTTCCTCGTCAAGAAAAAGGTTCTACTACTGTTGCTGCTCCTGATACACATATTATCCTTGTTTTACAACTTGCTGCTGGTCTCTCTCTTTCTCTCCATAATAATCTCTTATAATAGTAGTTTTTACTCTTACTACTACTAACTCCTTCGCACACACTCACACAGACACAATCCGTTTTTATTATTATTGTCCTCACTTTCACTCGGGGAGAGGAAACAGAGAAAAAAAGCACAACGAGATCCAAGACGAAAAGCGCACGGTGTGATGTTAGTCTTCACGCTAAAATATTACTACAATGTATGCATATTAAACTTAAGAGTACTTGTTCTCTTGTAAACTCATGGTATAGAATATTTTAAAAAGAAATATTGTTGAATCTCTTGTAGTACTTTTCAAAAACAAAATCGTTCTTACTCAAGTGCTTGGTGTAATTTCACTTAAACTTTCCTTTTAGCCGAATGTGTGAAAGAGAAAGGTTGCAGGCTCGACCTTTTTTTACTTGTGGTAAAAGAATTAGAGAAAAAGCATAAAGCATTATGTTTTTTAGAAAGTGTCGAAAGGAGAGTTCCAATCGCTAATATGTGGTGGTCTAATGGAAAATTAAATAAATTACTCTACATCAGCTAAACTTTTATCTCTATTAATGCTATATATAGTTTTTCAAACATACACATTATTTATTACTCAAGATGTGTACTCTTAACCACGCGAATGCATTCCTCTTAATTGGATGATCCAAAACAGTGATGGAAAAACATTGTCAATCAATCTATCTAGCGATTCATTAGCCCGTCATCCTCCGCCATTCCCATCATCTTGTCAGCATGACATTACACATTATTATTACCATTAACACACATCCCACATTACAGTCAACTTGAAATGTTTCGATAAGTCATTTACTTAAAACGACAGTATCACATGCACCACAGCTCTTCCTCCACAATCAATTTACACTCTGTGATGTGCCGTATCCTGTATCGTTTTATTCCTTCCACATGAGAAGGGAAAGAGGAAATGAGCCACATATCGAGTCATAATGAAGAGGTCTCGTAGTTCTCTGTGCTTTAGTAAAGAATGAAAGAGGAAGTGGAAAGCATAAAAGGAGGACGGACGAGTGATGGTGATGATGATTATTATTTTTTTCGCAACCTCCTCCATTACCTCTGCAACTATACACAGTGGTAAATATTTTTGACGTTGGAATTGCCAAAAGAAGTCTATCATAATGATAGGATATATTGGACAGAAACTTCTTTTGTTATGCAATGTTAGGGCTATTTGTTGTTTTTTATTGTGATTACGTGTGTGTGCGAGCGAGTTAGTAGTAGAGAGAAGCAATACATATTCTTCTTCATATTCGCGACATCAACAGGCATGACTGTACTACCGAAAATACTTTGTGCCCGTTACAGTAAAAATAATATTATGTACATAAACTTAAGTTCCTTTTGCATGAGTCTTGTCTCTCTGCAAGAAAGATAAGAGTGCAGAAAAAGAAAGATAAATAAATGTTGAGTCGTCCATAATTTGTCAGTAGTATAGTGTTCGTGGTGGCGACGGTATATGGTGGTCTGGCAAATTTATATGGTTTTATTGCTGTGTACTATAATACGTGCTAACAAATTTGTGATCTATTACTCGTGCAATTGACAAGAAACAAATTTTTTGGACGGATATATGCATTCATTGTGCACATTGCTATAAAGAGGCTGGTATCAGTTTTTACTATTCAACTTCTGTGAATGCTGATGTTGCGGTATCAGTACAAGGAAAACTGGGGAAAATGTTTCTACATATCCCTTTTTATATACTCATCTCATCAGAAACTTGTAATATTTAAGTGGAATTATGAATAATTAAATTTTTTAAATGAAATCTTTTAAATTTCTTGGAAAGGTAAATGTCCAGAATGTTCAAATTAGAAAGTTAGTTTGAAACTGCAAAAAGAGGAAGAATTCCATTTACTAGAAATTATTTTTGAGGGTGCTATTGCAAGAAAACATAAATACAGTATATGATCAAGTATGAAGGTGCAGACTTTTAGATGGATTTGTAAAGATTTCTATTTTTAATAATGATTTAAATTTTAATAGAAGTTTTCTTGAAATTGATGTGCACAGTCCACATATAGTGTTCATTTTGCTCTGGCTGTAATAATTATTCACAACACAGTACTTCCTTTCGTGTTGTAATAAGGTTGTGATTTCCTTAAACGATAAGTAGGAAGCAATAAGTATTGAAAGACTTACAAGAAAATTTGAACCGGAAGTGGTGAAAGCAAAGCACAAACATTGAGTGAAAGTAATTTTTAATGTGCTTGATATTGGAACATCCACCATTCACAATATTATCAATACAATGGAGACTCGTGACTTGAAACTTTAAGTTTGCGTGTTAATCATCGTAAAGTGAAAGGTGAAAGTTTTTTTTAAATAACTCGGTGAATGTAGGAATTAGAAAATTTTCAAGCAGTATACGTGTTCCAGCACCCAAAATCAGCAGACATGTTGTGTATGCCAATCGTCTTGATGGTGACGTAAGTGAAAGCATATATATCTTTAACTTTCACTAATATAATTTTCTCTTTGGAGAAAGTTGATCATGCGTTAGGAGTTCTTGATTTAGTAATGTATATTTGTTATGCGTACAACAGCGGTCCTGGTGCCAGTCCAAGCCCTAGCGCGAGCGGTGTCCCATCAACGGCGGAAGTTCAACCAGAGGCACAAACAGCCCAACAATCACAATCCTCAGCGCAGCAGCCGCCGCAACAATCAGAAGAATGTAGTAGCAGTAGTGGTAACAAAAAGGCTGAACCAAAAATTACTATTTCTGCTAACTGCTCTTCACAGCAACAGGTCTGCAGTACAAGTACAACTGCGTCGCCTGCAACTTCCGCAGGCAAGGCGTCTACAAAATTTTCAGAAACTGAAGTTGCCAACAGACAACAAACACCTCATCACATAGTTTATAAAAAGGTAGCAAAATAATTTATAACATATATTACTAGCAAACTCTGTTTGTTGAAACTCACAAAATGAAAGAGGACAAAGCGGAAACATGAAAGGAATTTCCAAACTTTCTTTTTACTAGATGGAGAAAATTATAGAGAAAATGCAAGATGAAACCAGTGGTGTACCAGTGCGCACAGTTAAAAGTTTTATGTCAAAAATCCCCTCAGTTTTCACAGGTAATATTACAGAGCTTTAGCACCAACGCATCTACGACCATATATTATGCTTATCATTATTGTTCAAGATAAGACTTCTAATAAGCCAACCAATACAGTTCAAATGCCAATTTATCCTCTATTCATTTATTCCAACGTATTTATAGGAACTGATCTGGTTTCCTGGATTATTAGACACACGGATGTAGAAGATCAGAGTAAGTACATGAATAGAAGTTATCTTGTAGTTAACATAGGTATTAATGCTTTCTATATCTATGTATATATATGTAGGAATCGTAGAGATAAAGCAAACCGAACTCTCTACAGAGTTATTACTTACCTGTATCTTATCTTAATAAATGCGATATTTGTTGATTGACAGCTGAAGCCCTTCACTTGGCACACCTACTGGCAGCCCACGGTTATATTTTCCCCATAGAAGATCACATTCTTACTGTTAAAAATGACTCCACCTTTTATCGCTTTCAGGCAAGTGAAAAATAAGTTAGTCATGAGTGAAAGTGTATGCCTATTTATCTTATAGCAAACTAATAAAATTTATTGTCACGTTTTCAATTTATAGACGCCATATTTCTGGCCATCTAACTCCTGGGACCCGGAAAACTCAGACTATGGTATTTTAAAATGACAAAGCATCATATATGAAAAATTAATATAGTTTTGAATTTTTAAATTGTATACTCATAAAAAATGTTTTACCCATTTCTAGCTGTATATTTATGCAAGCGTACGATGCAAAATAAGACAAGACTGGAATTGGTTGATTACGAGGCAGAAAATCTTGCACGCTTGCAGAAAATGTTCTCCAGAAAATGGGAGTTTATTTTCATGCAGGTAAAGGAAACTGAGACGAAAGCCAATTTCTGTCATTTTCGCTTCTAATTTTTGTCAACTCTTGTGTGATCTCTTAATGAATAACGTATACTCGTTTTAGGCGGAAGCTCAGAGTAAAGTTGATAAGAAAAGAGACAAGTTGGAACGGAAGGTGCTAGATAGTCAAGAAAGAGCGTTTTGGGATGTTCATAGACCATCGGTACCTTAAATAATTTAGTTGATGCTTAATATCATATTCCTTTTGAAGGAAGTAGCTCTCTGATTAACTTTACGATTTCCTCTTCATTCTAAAACAGCCCGGTTGTGTTAATACGACGGAAATGGACATTAAGAAAGTATGCCGAATGAATAGACCACGATGTGGTACATTGGATGTAGGTGTAGGCCAAGCTCAGAAGGTCCCTACAGCAGCCGAGCTTCAACAACAGATCAAATCACTCAAGTACAAGCTGGATAGACATTCCATAAAAATCTCAAAAGTTGCAGAGTTGTAAGAACGTACATTATGACTTTTCCGCTTTAAAAATTTATGCATTTTACTTAAATTCTCGCCTAACGTATTCGTCTTTGAAATAGGCACATGGGGTACTATGACATGTATTCGGAATACGACCCGTTCATCGCGGCCCCAGAGCCTTCCAATCCGTGGTTGTCTGATAGCACTGATTTCTGGGATCAGGAAAAAACGGCGTAAGTGTTATTTTTTGTACTACTTTCACCTCCCTGACTTTCCCTGAATTGGCTTACCAACTAATTTGATTTTGTAAAAAAAAAAACAGTAAAGACATCCCCGCTAGACGAGTAAGAAGATGGGGATTTTCTGTGGAAGAGCTACTGAAGGATACTGTAGGACGAGATCATTTTGTAAAGTTCTTAGAAAAAGAGTTTTCCGCAGAGAATTTGAAGTAACTTTCACCAAATTTATTTCCATCATTGAGTCAGAAAATTGACAAAATACTGCATGTACATTCATGAGGGTTTGGCTATGATTTTCAGATTTTGGGAGGCAGTGCAGGAGCTAAAACGTCTTCCCATGAGTGAAGTTCCTAAACGGGCGGAGGAGATATGGCAGGAATTTTTAGCACCTGATGCAACATGTCTTGTGAATGTGGACTCGCACTCTTATGAGCAAACGAGGAAAAATATCCAAGACGGAAATCCTGACCGCTGGAGTTTTGATACAGCTCTGGTATGTTACAAAGTTTAAGTTACTTTCACTCTCGCTAAAGCAAAGATTTGTCACTTTAAAGTGAAACTTGATAACTGACAATCTTGAAATAATATTCATTTTCAGGCTCATGTGTACCATTTGATGAAGAGTGACAGCTACTCTCGTTATATCCGGTCGGAGATGTATAAAGACTTTTTGAGTGGTGCCAAAAAGAAGGTTAATTTCCTTTCACTTCCTACGAAATTCAGAGGACGGTAAAATGGGGAAAGTAAAGAAAAAGTGACTGTTCAAGGTTTTTCCGTTCATTCTTATACGGAGAGAGATAATACTCGAGATGAATCCTCGTGCACAATGCAAAATAAAATACAACCAATGTCAATCAAAGTGACGTGAACCAATTTTTATCGACAATGCAATAATGAAAACTGCACATCATTTTCTTATAAAACCTTTGAGAAGAGTTTAGAATATCTACTAATAATAATACTCCAAGTCCATTTAAACTGAAGGGACAGCAACAAAGAATACTACTTGAAACGAGAAATACGTAAAAAAAAAAAAAAATAATGTGCAGGTCACATCTTCATCCCCAAACAAGATCACATAATAATCTCTCAAATTGTATCTCTATCCTTTTCAAACTTTCACCAAAAAATACTGTGGGTATTAGTGTTACATTATACGAAAGAACGAAACACATCACTGTCAAGCAAAAAATTGATACAATCATTATAGAGCTATTTAGAATTATGTGTATTATGTCTGATTATTATTCTCATGTTAAGCAGGAAATGAGCGACAAGAAGATAGAGAGATGCCAAACCAATTTCTAAAAACAATGCATTTAGAGATCTTACTTATACGTATATAAAAAACACATATACAGGAATAAAGTCTTTGACTTTTCTGCATCATTATTATATGATGTGATTATTCCTATAATATTTAAATTAACGTTTAGAACTATATTAATATTATAAAATATTCGAAAAAAAAACAAACATAATCTTTCCTTCTCCAATATTCAAACTGTCTACCATCTCTCTGTATACAACTGCGAATTATTCGAAAAGTCTTGTACAAAAGGCACTTTTTTTGTAATAGTTTTGAGCAGTGAAGAAAACGTGAAGAAGGGTGTGAAGAGTATAAAATATTTCATTCTCCATCGAATTTATACCCCACTTTACTTACAGGTCTTCTTTTTTGAATTTAAAAAACCGAAAACGATATTATTAATACCGTTCCAATAATATGAACTTTCCATAGCTTTCATCCTTTTCATGCAATGCAATACCTACAAAACAATACTTTAAAATATTATACTTATAAGAACGCTAAATTACAATATTAAATATATCTATACGTACCTATCGCATTTTTGACGGTAGTTATTGTTGATTCATATTGAATTCAGAAGAAAAAATATTATTAATAATAATAAATCTTTAATGATAAATCTATAATGAATTTGCTACAGCTTTACAAAAGTCTTCATTACTCATATAAAAATATGATTTGTTATCATTTGCCTCTCTATAACTATCATATAAGTATAGTATTTCTGATAAACATGCTAGTTTTTTGTTGTGACTATTTTTGTAGACCTCCGTGAAAGGAATACGGTCCATAGTATCTTTCTCTACCAAGAAGGATTCTGAGTGAGTGTTTCATTTAACATGAGCAAAAACGGTCAATCAATCCAGAGGGCTATATATTATTACCGTTATAATATAAACCTATATCAGCAATCAGCACTTTCCTTGCTTCGGTCTATAAGAGAAAAACTAAATGTGTTATATGTCAAACAAAATATATACTATATATAAATTCAAGTTTTCTTAAACAATGAAAATTGCTGTGCAATTTTCTCCTTTTTTATTAGACTTCCCAAACAAATAATTTTCAACAATATATCTATACATATATTGAATGTTCGTTATCTGTCATGAATAAAAGTTAAATACGATGGTGTTATATGATCATTCTTCAAAAGAGAAACTGAGAAAACCCAGTCCTCTTGTCGCTGTAACGCAAATAAGCTAAATAGGCTCAATTAACTTCTAAAACAAACAGAAATAATATTATATTGCCTCTAACACTTTATTACGAATAACATGCATGGAAATTGGCTTGATTGCTGCTGCATGGCTAAGGCTGAATTATAACTGAAATAGCATTTATACTAAAAAATATGTTGTTGCTAGAAATTAATTGCAAGATCACTTTCAATTATTGAATAATACGAAAGGTACTAACAAATTTTAATACCTTCAAATATTTATTGCAATTTCATTAAACCTTTTATGATGACATATTAAGATTTTCAACGATCTGATAAAAATACTGTCATAATATCTCAACTAAAAAATCAACATTGAATAATACATCTTAACTAATATGTTGCGTAAGGCACATATTTTTATGTTTTTAATATTAAACCTATAAATAATAACAACCCTTTAAGATTTTTTATTTTTAACAATGATTTTTTTAAAAAGTGTTTTAAAAATATATAAATAGGGACTCTGTAGTAATAGATTGATTTTTTATACAACAAATTAATTAACTTTCGATAAAGTATATAATTTTTTAATATTCAAATAGAGTTTTTCAATTTTTATTGTTGCATTCTTATTCAATGGAAAAGGCCACATAAACGTTTATTCTATGTACACAAAATTCATTTAATTGATATGATTCGAGGGAGATTCCCATTAAATACGTTTATTTTAGGAAGCCTCATCTAACAAATAACGTAATTTCGTAAAGCAAAAATATAGTAATTAAATAACGCAAAGCAAAACTAATTCACTGGAAGGTTTCAAGTCAAGTGTCTACATTAAGATTAGGATTCTTGTATAACGGAAAATACTTTCTTTGCATCCTTTTCACTTGCAATCTTCCTCGACTTTGGTGTGTTTCCATTTTCCATTGTGCCGCGTTTGGACCCAAACTACACCATATTCAAAATGTTTAAGGTAAATCACTAGATTCAAAAAATTAACTTTTTATGTACTATAGCCAAGTTTTAAGTTTCCAGTCACTTACCCACAAACTCATTGTCGAGAGGTTGGCTCTTAGAGGGGTCACCGTACCTGTGGTCGAGGAGGTTTCACTTCCACATTGAGAAATTGTATCAGCATCTGGTTGGCAGTTTCTGCTCGCAAATGGACTCATCATTTGAGAAACTGTTCTTTTCAACTTGCTTGGTGTCTTGGATAGACTCAGTGCCCGACCAACCTGTAATTATATCAAGTTTATTAAGCATAAAAAATTAAGAATGAAACTTCGAATCCAGTCCAGTATTATTTTTTTACCTTCTTCCTTGTTTTATTGGCAAATCGGCTTGCTTTTTCCAATACAGAGGTGTTTTCCGAAATATGCAGACTGCTGGCGTCAACTTTTGCGATAAGATGTTCCTAACATTAAATAGACATTTCACTTTTTATTTTGTATGATCCAGTATTACTAGATGAATCCAATGTTTTATATTTCTTACGTAGTCCATTCTCTGAGCAGCCTCTGCCACTTGTTTCGCAAATAATTGTACTACTGATTGCCTAGTCCATTTGGGATCTTCTGGCACTGTGAAAGCAAGAACTCGTTCACGGAGTTCATTTGGGGATATTACAATGAATGCAAAAGCTGGAGGGGAACTGAAAAAAATATATCGCACATTAATATAACAAATATTAATAACTCCTAACACTCGCTTACATCAGCGTATTTAACAATTCCAACTTACAGGTCAACTATTTCCACTACACGTTTTATATAGGAAAAGCATATCCACTCAAGGAACTTGTAGCGTTTTTGTTGCGAAGGACCTGCTAACTGGCCTGGGAGATATGATTTTCGTGACACGTTGGGACTTCTTAAATTGGCCACCGACATTGCTGTAGGGAGATTTTTTGATTGTGTTCCACTTCGTCGTTTAACTACTTGTATGTGATCAGAGAACACACATAACATGAGCGGATCATATTTCTGCCCATACATGTCAGTTAAAGCTGTCACTTCTAATTTGTGTAACAGAGTTCTGTGATCCGACAGCAGCTCCACAGGACATCCTTCGATTTCATGGAAAGTGTCGAACATGGCCACTCGAGCATCGTTGCGCTTCTTCTCCTCATTAATCGTTTGATTTACTTGATTAATGGCTTCTAGTCCTTTTGCTATCCATTCTGAGTCTGGATTGGTTTTTTGGGTATGACGACCAAGGTTTGTGAGGATTAAAGCGGTCGACGGCAATCGTTGAACCGGTCTAATCATGAGATCCGCTAAAGTCTGTTTTCCACATTCTGGCTTGCCTTTAATTTCAAAGATAACATAGAATTAACACAAGACATGAATAGTAGAATGCAAGTCGAAAGAAAATATTTAAACTCTTACATTGAGCGATTTTCAAAAATGCCATGAACCTAGGCTTCTCCGCTTCACATCGTACAATTTCATTTTTAACGGATTCAAAAAAGTTTATGAATGGTTCGTAAGACTTTCTGAGATCCTGAGCCTGCAAGTAAACGATAATGCGATCAAGGAATAATGAATCTTGTTCAATATAATTTTAAAATCAATCTTCAAGTTCAAATTCTCTTACGTATTTAACATATATTTGTCCGATCAAATTTTCTTCATTCCAATTTTCTAGCAGAAGAAACAAATCCCTAAGCATTCTACGGTGAAGCGAATATATGGGAAGTATGGGAGCAAATATAGTCTTGACCTCTTGAGTGTCCAATATCCTACCACCAGCTTGGTCGTCTTTTTCGCACGGCTCTTTAAAGTTCTGCATTACATAATATTACAATTAGAAATCAACCATTATTGTTGACACAGATAAACAAATTAATAACCACATATAATCTTAATATAACCTTCACTATCATCATCAATATACTGGTGTAATTTCGTTCTGTTTCAACCAAATGAAGGAATTCAATTTGTCGAGGGCTCATTGTTTTCAAGTCTGAAGACCCGAGGAGGTTATTGATACGTTTCAATATAGCTGCAAATTCAACATCAGATACCACATCTTGGCATTGGTCTAACGATTTCCCTCCCAAATTCAACTTTTCCGGATCTTCCTCCACTACGACATATGCTGGAAAATCTGGCAAACTGTAGATAAATAGATATTAAATAAATTACTTTTAAAATACAGCAAATTTCTTTTAGAATTCTCGTTCATTTTGAAAACTTACTTTATAAGATCGCGTATTCGTTTTCTCTTTCTTCGACTCGCAGAGCCCGGTGTTCCAGATGTTGGCGTTCTTTCGTCATCACTGAAACAACCGGTAGGACTGGTAAACGAGTTGGGAGTTCCAATGCTGTTGTTGAAGTCATCACTTTGTCGAGTTTCATTGTATAAATAGCTTGATTCGTCTGCACAAGCTTCGATCTGAATAGAGCTCCAAAACCATTCAGCCTTCACAACTTTTGCTTTCTCCACGGGCAGAGATTTCTTCTCAAAAGCTTCTAAACTGTTCTCGTTGAAATCATTCAGTACCTACAACAAACGTTTACAAAAATTAAGACATGCATTTGAAAACTGAATAGTTTATATCCATTAGTATAGAAATAGAATAATTTTTCTAATACAAAGACGGCAATCATATAAGTATTTGAATTTGTCACATTCATTCTTTAACAAAATAAACAAGTACATAACATAATTAGTTGAGATATAACATACACTAAGCTCGAAGCGTGGTCTCTTAGAGGGAGTCTCAACCCCTTCTTGTTCACCATTAGCATCCCCATTAACAGGCGTCGTCGCTAGCATTTTCCGACTTTCAGCTTGAGTAGTAGTACTGCTTAGCACCTAGATAATTTTTATTCCCAAATTGTAAAGCATCAGTTAGAAAGCTTGACATTCACATAAATTGCTTCGAGGCTTGGCATGGACAAGAAACATACACAATACAGCTTACAAGTTAATTGTCAGGCACAATAAAGATTAAGCAGTAAAATATATAGTAAGCATTATGAATATAAAAGTTTAAAATTGAGAAGCGTCCAGAAAAAACATATTGTATGAAAAGCCCAGCCCCGAAAACAAAGCAAAAATATTTACTATGCCCATAAGTTTTAAAATGACTTACTATGTGGGTGACAGAGAGATCGAATGTTGTCGCTGTTTCACCTCCATTTTCTTCGATCAATTTGCTCATGTTTGATTTTTCTCCAGCATCAAATCCTTCCAATAAGATTTTGGCCCCGTAAAATGCTTTGACTTTGTAACGTCCCTGTATTATCAGATTATACTTTGATTTTACAACGAGCAATCGAAAGTTATTTTAAGCCATAACAAGTAAAAATGCGGATGACCTACCGAATCTCTCATAATATCAAACGTTGGATCACCACGATTGTTCCAAAGATATTGAATCCATTCTGGATTAAGTATGGGCTTCCCAAGAGCAACTGCGTCTCTATACTTCGTTCCCCTACATTTTCCAGCTATTAAATGCGTTAAGGGACCTTCGCGTTCCAGGAATATTCCATCCATGTACAAAATTTTCTTTCGGACTTCGTTCTGAAAACAAGTCAAAATTGCTTTGCTATGCTTGCCATTTTAAGGGTGGAATCGATTTATCACCTCATGAGATGAAAAACTTACAAAATGTTCTCTGGTTTTCAAGCCGGTTACGGAGACCCTCGTGTCCTTCAAAAGTCTACAGAACATTGGATAACCCGATCGTGATATGGGAAGATTCTTTTCATTGCTAGCCGCTGCCAAAGTAATCACAGGTGGGCCATATATTCTTGGTTTTACACTTCCTTGACGCCTTCGTAGCTGATCAAATATTGCACCAGAAAACTCCTCGAACACAAATATCGATGAAGAATGGTCGATGGTGCCATTAGAAAAGGCGTCGTCAAACGTCCGTGGCTCCAAATCTAGTGCCTAAACATTTAAAAAATTCTAGTTATTTATAATCTCACGAGAAACACAAACATTTCGAATCTACAACTTTAGTAAGGAAATGACTTACCTTTAGAGCCGCCATAAATCCACTATTTGTCCATAATTGAGATCCTGACAAGTATGCAAACTTCGGCTTGGAATGACAATATACAGCAGGGCCGGGAGTTTTCAGCGGGGAACATAGATTTACACTAGAAACGCTCATGGGTGAATACAGCTTGCTTCCAGTCACTGGATCAATGGACACAGCATCATCCGTACAATCCCCGTCGGCTAAATTTGTACGCTCCATTCTCGGTATTCTTAATTTCTGTAACTGAAACAATTGAAAATCTATAATGTCTTTACTGTACACAGCTTTATCTCATCATATAAATTTTTAGCATTTAAAACAAAATTAGACAACTTACCAATAACCTACCAAGTAAACTTTCTCATAAACTCTTGAACAAATTTTCGATGATTCATCAGCAGAATATGTTGACGCCAGTTGACTGTCTCCTAGTCTCAGTTTTTGTGCATAATAATTTGCAATTCGTGAATAAAAACTTTTCTTTCAACCTACACTACTGAACACGAAATCAGAACTTGCAATATTTATACGCAAGCTAAGCACAAATTAAAAATCGGTTGACACCTCAATCCAATCAGTTCCAGTGTGCAGTGACAAGTTCACTCCTTAGACAAACTCCATTCGTTACAAATTAGCAAACTCACTTTTAATAATCTTTCCTCTGTTAACGTGCTAATTTTAATTTTCGTGTATCCCGAATCATAACAATCCTCATTCATGCGTTCGTTAAGCTTGATTGTGTTAAGTTCAGTGCTATCTTGAACTTGATTTATAAAGCATACGGGCACTCTAACTTAGCATATTAATATGCAAATGACATTTTTATATTCACGGAAATGTCCTTATTTAAATAATATTAAGTCCGTCATAGGCAACGTAAATGCACCCAGCACCTCACTCTCAAATCCAACGATGAAACAACAATCAACAAACAAAACAGTAACAGACAAAAATTCCTTTCATGCATATCACTCTACACACACATACATCCGTCTAATCGTTCAATAGCATTTTAGCATGACATTTTTGTGTTGAAAGAGCAAAGCATCCCAAAACAAAGTCGTTGGCTATTTTTGTTAATGTGCACCTTATGTTCAAAACAGGAAAGCTGCACCCCATTGGCTGCTGCATAAAACAGGGAGGTCCTTCCACTGCGGAAGAATAAATGCCCTTCTACTTCTACTTCTAACAACTCCAAGTTGTCCAGCACACACGGCTGCATTATGAATGCAGAGACTCAGAGAGCTCCAGGCCAGGAAGCTGTAAATAAACTGCAACACTCTACAAACCTATCCATCCAAATTATAATGCTACTGCAGCATAAATACATTTAAAGTTCATTTAAGTGGTATTTAGTTTTTTAATTGAATGTCAAATGTTCAAAAGATTGATGCATATTTGCTTTGCTCGGGGTGAATCGATACACGACGATTTGCTCATGACTGATGATAATGAATAACTAAATACTAAATTAATAATGCTTGTATGAGTCTTAGTATATAAAGATGACATTTTTTTGTGACTAAGAAGTCATTTTTACCCATGTTTTTTAAAATGTGCCAATAATCGGTAAAACTTTCAATTTTTCTTTCCATTCTCTCTTATTTTTCATAATATCATTACAATATTCTACAATCACTCTGTGACTTATCAATAATAACCGCGCACTTTTACAGTCTTGTTTTCGTTCTTCATCAATAAAAAATTTAAATTCATTGCTTTAAATTTACCTTTTAATTTCACATTATAGATCGTATATAAGATGATTTATATAAGCATATAAACTCGGAACACAAATACAAACAAAAAACCTATATCCTGCTGCGCATAGAAAAACGTTACATTCGAGTAATTCCAGTCAGATTTTAACAAACAAAACGGCAGTACTTTCAATTCAAACAAATTTGAACGCTATCTGTAGATCAGAGAACCATAAAAAGAAATATAATGCAACACAAAAAATTCAAAACGAAATACAAAATTGCAACATTTCTTGTGCTACATTACAATAACAAGAAGAGACATAGTATAAATACTATTATGGCTCGAAATATAATATGGTAAGATAAATTAAAAGCAAATTCCTTTAATAAAATCTCCAACCGGCTGCTGCATTTGGGTGGGAGCATTTCCAACAGCCAGACGGTCTTCATCGTGACATTTTATTGTTGGAGAATTAGAAAACACATCTTGAATTAAGGAACGAGGGTTATTTGTAATGTTATCTAATACTAAAGGAATTGTAGGTGCTGCTACGGATGTCAAAAATTTGGAACTTTCCAGCTCAACGGAAGAAGACAAAGATGGTGATGTTGAGGGCATATGGCCAGAAGAGAGCTGCTGTGATGGGTGTGTACTTGACGACCCAGAAGAATTGGCGGTACTGCTACTGCTGGTAGACGTGCAAGAATTCGAGGAATTCATTCCGGAAGTAGAAGTCGTAGAACTTATATTAATATCACTCCCTTCAGTTTCGACATCCATCGGTTTCACTCCGTTTTGGTCGTTTATCCCATCAGCATGACAGAGTAGTAGGTTCTTCCAGGGGGTCTTCGTACTTCCTGCATCGGATATCTCACTGTCCGGGTTCTCGGAGGTCTAAAGGGGATTGAAATAATGGAAAAGCATATTAACTAAAAGTTCATACGATGGAGCAGTTAATGTTCCAAGATACACACTAATACTAAATCATACAATTTGTTTAATTATTCTCTATTTTTTGGTTAAAGTTCTATTTAAATCTGTGAATTGCCATTACATGTTGTCCAAATCTATAATGGAATTCAGATTAGATACCTCATAGTATTCTATCAGCTATGCTATATGCTTTTTCTTATTACTACACTCTGACTAATTTTCTTCGATAAGTAATACCAATTCAGCATTTTCTAAACAAGAATACGCAACACGTTATCAATTATGCATTAAATAGATGTTCCTATGTTTGTCTCCATTCATTGTATGAAATGGGTTTGAAGCGTATATTATTATGTAATTATATAATCTACGACAAACTACCAAAACTAAAACGCAAAATAAATCGAGTCATTTATATAAAATTCTATGTAAGTACCGTCATTAGTCGTTTCAAGTTTCTAGGATCAGTGTCACTACTCTGCGTTATCCAATTTATTGTCAGCTTACCTTAATGAGCAATTCAGCTTTTAGCTACCTATCGCGCTTTGACGAACGCTTTATTTATTTAGTTCCGTGCATCTCAATCAGGCACACTACAAACGTGAAATAGTAAGCACTCCCAGATTGTCCTTGTTCTAGTGTCTTATGATTGTTTTGTATTGTATCTTTTTTATCATATGAAATACAACATTTACAACACTATGATATACTCTTGAAACTAAAAAGATTCCAGATACACCTACCCCAAGTCTAAATATTAAACTATTGCGTCTTTCAGGAAATCTCACCCAACAACAGCTATATATAATATTTTTTGTATACTAAAATCTCAACCGTGACGTACTTACTAACTTTGCTACATTTAGTCACGGAAATACCCTAATCAACAGAAGTGGACAAAAATTTTCAAGTGAGATGTGAACTTACAATCCTTTACCTTCCTGACGGCATCATGCGCTAGAAGAACCACAACCCTTCCCTGATAATAATTGTTGATATTAGCATATTAATAGAAAATTATCATCTAGTATTAATATTAATCATCTTCATGAGTTCATGTTATTTTTTCTACATGTTACCAGAAAAGTTGTAATTAAATAAATCAATAATTCCTAATAATAACTGTATCCTGCAAATAAAGGTCTACACTATACAATGCATGTGACAAGCTTAGGTGAAGAGATTGAAATAACCGTATGAATTATTTCACTATGCGTTTCAGTTCTGGGCTCGTAAATACGAACCCTATTGAAAGATGTGATTGTACACATCTCGGTGAATGCATCCTGGAGTGCGGGGTGCTAGGTAGAGCATTTAAAACTATGCTGACTATGGACGATAGTTTAGGAATTAATGGATTTTGCTACCATGAATGCAGTGAAGTGCACTAATGCGCTATAACCTTACCAGTGTGAACCATCAGGTTTGATACAAACTATATATGTTTTTGCTACCCGTATTATAGTTGGCAGGAGAAAATGGAAGAGATAGAATAGAAGAAATCAAGTTCTAGAAGAGAGAAAAAATTGGGCATTCACTGGCTATTTCATACACTTACCGCATTAAGAGCACTTGGTTCAACGTCTAGATGGACCTTATTATGACACAATTGGATTAATCTTTCAACACCTTCAATACGACTTTCTCCATACTTTGCTTCCCATGCATCGAAAAGCATGTTGTAGTAGCGAGAGTTTTCAAAATATGGAAAATATGTGTATGTGTTGGGTCCGGGAAAGATGCGAGTGAATCCTTCACACTGGCTGAGCTCATCTTCAGCAAGAATTAATTGCCGTACGTCATCAGGCGTCAAAGTATCAATGATGCTTGTCACATACTATAAGTTTTAAATTCACAGTTAATTTCCTATAAGCTGATACTGAGATATCCAAATTAAGTGTCTATGAAAAATCATCATAATATACAAACCTTGTCACGATCGAGGAACTGCGGCTTAAATGCTACATGTTTCAACTTTTCTTCCTTGTTCAGTACTGTTGCATACAATCTCTTGTCAAACACTGGGGTTTCCAACTCCAACTGCACGTCTAAACTCAGGAGAAATTTTTTCTATAAAACAAAAACAAACAGATACAAGCATTAATTAGGATTATCATTATCATATTAGAATCCAAATGTCAAAACTCAGAGCACTTCAATAATATGAAGCGAAAAGTACATATATTCATACCTTGGCCTCTGAAGACAATTTCATCGGCATATGAAATCCAACAATATTAAATACTTCTTTGATAAGTGGACCCTTGACCGCGAGATCCAATGGCGATGAAGAGTGAAGTGATGGACTAATGTTGACTTCCAAAAGCCAAGGCTTCAAATCTTGGTCAATGATAATATCGAAGCCAAAAAGTTCATAGCCACTGTAGCGGTTAGGCATACAATGAGTATTGGAGGTAATTAATTCTTCTGCACTTAACAAAGTCTTCACAACAATTTCTTCCATTCTGTCCCACAGTGCATCGGTGTTTACGTTTCTATCTTTAAGGTATCTCCAGAGGGTTTTTAAGGTCCTACACAACATCGAATTTTTAAGTCAAGTACAATTATATGTTACAATTGTATAGGTTATGGAGTAAAAGTATTAAAAATTGACTATCGTACCATTTATGCCCTTCACAAGCCTCGGCGTCTTCATTATGAGTGTACAACTCGCAGTTTTTGTTAACTGAATAATTTGTTAAATGCATGAAGCGGTCACCAACCCTCTTGGAATCGTGTGAGTATTTTACCGGTGCAAATCTAACTAGTCCGTCATTGTACATATAAATTCTGAAAACGTAACAGAAGAAGATGGATTAGTTCAATACTAAAGCTTGGGTTGTAATATGTATGAATACATAGATTATACAAATGAATTGTAAAGCTCTGCTTACTTCAGTGGGTTGAAATCGGTAACCAAAACGTACAAACGGAGATCAAATTTTCTATCGTTAATTAAATACGGATTAGCAACGTAAGCTTGTACAATAACTGGTTTCTTTTTGGGTACTTGGTTCCATTTATTCACCACTCTGATCCCGGTACCACGAGCAGCAGCAGGCTGAAATCAAACAGAAAACATGATTACATTTTCTGCATTTAATATTCAATCCTCATTTACTCAGGATAAAATAGAATTAAAATTTTACCGGTTTCACAATCCATGGTACATTTTTCCCATCCGTTGAGTCCCATGCTGCTTTCAACTGCTTAGTTTCCGAGGGAAGAATAAATGTGCGGGGAAGAAAGCCAAATTCCTCTTTTCCAAACTTGGTCATAAATCTGTGAAGATTTCTCCACAATCGGTCCTTTCTGCCCACTTGGAAAGTCCCAGGTATGTGATTCAGTTTCTGGAAATCCTTTAAACTTGCGCGGAACATATTTGACTTCATGTGCTTTCCCCATTGGCCCTCCCACTCGACAGTTTTGCGAAGTAATCGATACCCTTTTTTGATCATAAAAGATATTATGGAGTTTAATAATTATTATTACACATAAAAGTTGTATCATTATAGTCTAAATTTAACTTCAAAGAATATGGCATTACCTGAATTGGATACTGTTCTTTTCACAACAATCGGTGTGATGGGGGATAACCTCCACTTAAGCAGTTTTCGGATTTCATCAGGAAGCTCATCCGTCTTTTCATCGTGCATACAAAAGTTGATGTAAGGCGGTACAAATGGAAAGTATGAAGGGCGAATCGCAGGAATGATTCTTTTAATCTCTGTCTTAGGGACACTGTCTACCGAAACAGCAGAATGATTCTCAGACGATGACGAGACGCTATTATCAGAGGAGGATTCACTTTTTACAGATTGCGCTACGTCGTCTAAAAATACTTCGCTTTCGTCACTGTCCTCCGAATCTGAACAGGGTGGTAAGGTACCGTTGTTTAAACCTATGGTAAACACAAGTTTTATTATCAGTTTTATAATATTACTACTTCTTCTAATTAAGTAGCGTCCATTGTGTATAAACTGCTGGCGACTTACTTTGCGACGTAGAAGATTTCTTAATTGCGGTTGCTTTTCGAAGACAAGACCTCGTTATACGTTTAGAAGCGAGTACTCTAGGGCCTTTACGAGTTTGCGAAACACGAACACCTTTCTGCGACACCTTTCCGTTAGGATTAACCGACAAATCGCTGGAACCAAACATCATAAAAAAGGTTACCAAAACTCTGGTGATAATGCGTATTACTAATATACCTTACAACTGGCGACAGCGAAACAAGTGGATTACTAATAATTATTGTTTCATGTGCGTACTTTGGATTTCGCAACGTTGAGGTTCTAATTGTAAGATCACTATCACTACCACCCTCCTTGGCGCCGTCAGGGACATCCGCCGCCGCTTTTGTGTCTGCGCCGTTTTTTCCGTTGTAAGGGCTATCTGATTCAATTCTGTTCTCGGTATCCTTTTTCAGCTCTTGCTTATCAAAGCCTTTTGATACACTTTCCTTACAATTCGGCAAGTCTGCAAAAATAATAACACGTTTATAGATATGATAATAGGCAGGGAATCGGAATGTCTTCACAAAATCACACGTACCACAACTAGAATTCATTGCCAGTTCACCATGTAACAATGAATGTTCCGAGATGTTTCCATTGCCGCTGCATATACTTTCCAGTTCGGGGGAAATTTCCCTAGCTCGTTTACTACAGTATGGGGGTGGTTCCGACATTTCTTCCGATTCCCCCGACTTTGATTCCGAGGTACTACAATTATCGTGGGTGCTGGAATGGACGCGTTTTCCTGCTGCAACAGGCTGACCCCAACCCATACTGATTTAAATATCAAGTGGTATAAGAAAATACGGCGGCCTCTGAGCTTTTATAATTAGGTTTCCTATTGTTCTAAAGGTCCGGACCTGCTCGTTACCTGCCAAAAAACACAGAAATAATGATAGGAAGTTTGTACTCATTATTTACAACAATCACCTTTCATATACGATTTATACAAACGACAAAATAACAATGGAATATCAAGAAATGGGATACCTTGTAGATAACTTTCATAACACCAATGCAGTTTGACGGTCAACTGTGAAAACGCACCAGTCGCAGGGTTTATATTCTCAAATTGAATCTTCTAAAGATCTCAGTCTAAATGCTGTGGTTAAGTAAACCTAGGTCACATAACGAACAAATGTCCTTCTTCTGGACATTCTTCCATCGTCAATCGTATGCTGTGAAAAAACAAAAATTCAAATCAGTAATGGCTTAAACACATAAATTACCATAATTTATAATTATTTTATTAAGTACTAGTACAGTATTTCGTTTCGGAAGAGCGAACCTATAATATGTAGTAACTTTTTTACTATACTAATACTACTCAGATAACGCGCTGTTCCACCTCCCTCAGCTGATAAATTATAAGTACTTTCAAACTTTTTCCCTCAAGTGACTATTTTCGCAGAGAGTCCAAGTCAAATCAAACTGTAATCAAGATTTAACTAATTATAACTACCCTATAACCCCTCTACATCTTAAAAACGGTTAAATTTGTCACCTGTTTATATGGTATCAAGGTCGAGGTTATGCACGTACTTTTTATAAGCCTTTATAGTCGGATATCGGATTACAACATATATTTTGCCCTACATGCCAATATGGCAATGACAAAGCCCCAGCCTCACACAAGACGACACAGTTACAACAACTTGGAACATGGAATGGAACTATGGAACTGTTATGTTGTAAGATTCAGGATTCAGCTACTAAACAAGGTATTGCTACTTTGCTACACAAAAAAATCCGGGCATGTTCACAGGCAATTGGCAAATGCATAAACTACCTAGTAGTCTGTGGTGGTAGTCTCCTACTCATTTCCTCCTTGATTCCCTTCTTCGTGGAATTGAAGTACTTTTTTTTCTTTGATAGTTGCTACCTACACTTCAGTTAGTGATAGAAAGCAGCAGTCACTTTTTATCCATTCCAATGACGGTTAGTTACTCAGGACGAGAGCAAGCACTTATAATTCTGCTGAATGCTAATTTTGAAGTGGAGATTAGATTACCTATGCATTCTTCAAAGGAAATGAGTCCATATTTCGCATCCGCTCTCTGCGTTTTGTCAGTTTATGAACAAAATTTGCGTGCAAATAGTCTCACTACTAGCCGTGCAAAAACGAGTACTTTTTGGAGGAGCCTATAAGGTCTACCTATTATATAACATGGACTCCCTCCCACTTGGTCACCACACATCTCCTCAAGCTACCTATTATGCCGTTGCAGCTATTTGCAGAATGTAGACCAGCCGAAAATATGCTTCGGTTTTTTATAGCGTAGATTTTCCCTGACTTGCAAAAATGCACAAAAGTCTCAAGAATTATAGTTTACTCGGAAATAAAAATTATTACCTTTTCTGAGCAGTATCCCAATTTTTATTTAAAAAATTGTCCCTCTACCCGTTCCCCAAAATAAAATCCGTCGCACTTTTTTATAAATAATTTTTTTATTGCTCTCCTCTTGTTAAAAACAAGGATGTCTCGAACAGCCCCTGGATCTCCCGACTGTTGTTGGATG
>JAQIXW010000324.1:0-34536 GCA_034700685.1 Willowsia buskii
CGTAATATACGGAAGCGTGGAGTACATGCTAGAAAAGTGGTTTCTTTCTCAACTCACTGATTTTCTATTTATCTCGTATCCCCATTTTCCTTTGCTCTATCTCCTTTTAAGATTGACTTGGCGCATTTGAAATGACCATTAAAATATTTCAAAATATATGATATAAATTCTTTGCATGGTTCTAGTTTTTGAATGCAGTTTTCACAATCTTACGCTTGTAACCATAATAAGGTGAAACTTTTAAGAGTATATAGATACTCATCCCATTTGCCAACTGTAGACTTTTCAAGCGACAGCTGAGTTTGATATTGAACAATAATAAAATTAAACTATGATGGATGTTATAAGTTTTTTTACTATCTTCCCTAGATATTAGTCGACTTACTACAAATTTTCTCCAAACTCTTCATTGAATTTTAATAATTTTGCATATCAAAGCATATAATAGCTATGTGTCTACGTATGTACATTGTCTATTGGAGGAGGTGCTATTCAAATAAAACTATTCTTTCCACTGTTTGCTTATGGATAAAGAACCTTTTTTCTAGGAAATACACACCATTTCCCATTCATTGTATAAACTCCCTTGTAAAGCGTACATCACACCACACCGGAGGCCAGGCACGTGTGTACGAAAAATCTTTAAAAGACTTTGGTTAAATTTTTTTCGGAGATACACGCACAAAAAAGTTTTGTGAATGTCCGACCGACGAAGACAGATATATCCGCGTACTCTATATGTAGCTTTGTAAAAGAATGGTGAAATGTAATGTTGCTTTTTCAATCGTAGTTATTTTCCTCTCCTTGCAAATGGAAAATTGTCTCTGTATTGTACATATTACATAAAAACTGCTAGGGGAGTTGATCCAATAATATGTCTCAGATTCAACAATGAAACTCAAACAAGTTGCTCAAATGACAAATGTTATGCTTCCTCACGCCAGTAAAGAATTGGAAAAATGAGAAAATAAGATGGAGAGAATAGCAACAGAAAGAGTGCATGCATTTCAAGATTTTTTAAGTTTTCTTTTACTTCTGCAATAAGGGCGGTTACATCCATTCACGTAAATTGCATTGCGTTCCCTATGCTTTCCCTTTAATATTGAATTACATTTTTTTTCAAAAGAAGCCACACAAGACGATATGCATGCACCAGCTCAATATTATGCTCTTCTGCTTAGGTTTTTCCCTTTAACTTTATAATATGCTGCTCTTATCACCAAACGCAAATTCACAAAAACGAGCAACTTTGACAAGTGAAGACTGTGTAAAAAAGAACAAACTACGAACGAGTGAAGACGATGAAGAATAAGTTCTTCACGTCACTTTTGTGTCAGTTGCTGCACATATGTAAAGAAAAGCACACAATAATGGAGATGGAGCAAGGGAAAGTTAGTAGATAAAACGAGAAAATAGCAAATAGAATAGCTTCTTCTTTCAAAAAAATCTCTCTAATATTGTAAAGAATGTACACTAGAAATTCTTTTTCAACCTACCAAAAATGTACGCAATATTTCCAGTGTCAAACTACCATATTGTCATTTTTGTCGGCCGACAGAATGATAAAATAATACACTAAAAGAGAAAGCTTTCTTCTGTCTCTTTTTGTGTTCTTTCAAAAGCATTGCAAAAAACACGCGGATTAATATACACTCTTGATTGATGCTGTGTTCTTTTTTTATTATTTTACTTCATTTTATCCCTGAAATCTCTAAAAGAATCTCTCTAACATCAGCTAAGAGTATCTTCCGACCATGAAAATAACGGCCGTACTTCAGCAGATTACGCTTTGCAGTAACGCTATAATAGGTTCATATTATTATTCTCATAAAAACTCACAATCAGTGTGTGGTTCCATTTTGATGAAATAAACATAAAAAACGTCTATCCCAAAGTTCTTTTTTCACTTTCACAAGCACAAAAGCTGTAGAGATTTTACTTTATATTGACAATTCATTCGTGTATATAAAAAAGAGAGAATGAAAGCGGCAGTGTATGTAAACCGGAACAACGAACATACACACTGGGCAAGCAAAAGGTAAAATGTTATTCAAGTACAAACAGTTACGGTTACAACAATCTTTACAACTGCAATTTTTACTTTGACTTCCTCAATCCTTTACAAAATAGGAGAAACTTTTTGAGTTTTTCAAAGTTTTTACTGCTCTTTTTTCTGTTATTGTTGTTGATATTACTACAAATGCCATTTGCTTTTTCGTCGTGTTTGTTAGGTGTACCGGTGCTCTTACTACAATTGCCTTTCTCCTGGTGTGTTGATGCTTGCACATTCAGATTCAGAGATTCCATACAATCCAATTCTGTTTTTGGTCCTGGGTTTGATGATGATGATGATGATATTGCGGTTGATGATTTCACAGTTATAGACCTTTTCACAAGCTTATTAGTTTCAACTACTGCAGCAGCATTGTTACTACTACAAGTAACCGACAACGATGTATCCCACCACTTCTCTTTCTCTTCTCTTTGATGATGATTGCTTTCACTTGTTGGAATTTGTTTTGCCGGCAAATACTTTCCTAACTCTGCTCCTTTCTCCTCCTCGTCTCTCTCGTTTCGCAGCTTTTGCCTTCTCAGCACTGAGCGTCTAGGTAATTCGAACAAGGTAAATGGAAAATGTAATTTACTGAAAGTTGGCAAGATTTTTCGCGACGACGAGCACGAGAAAAATCTTTTACTTCTCTGAAAATTAGAGACTGATTTGATTTTTGACGATGATTGAGACGTGTGCAAAGACTTTGCGTTTTCTGCTGCTCGATTTGATAATGATGATGGCTGTCTTGTTGACTCTGTTTTTTCCTTTGAAGTGTCTAATGACTCATCCGTTTTGCTCTTTTCGTTACCTATACCGGCAATTGGATGCTGTGACTTTTGTTGAGATTTCCTTTTTTCCTCCCACAGGTTGTTCAGATTTTGTCTGGAAGAATGGGAGAAGGTCTTGTTACCTGTACTTTGTAAACTTCCTTGTGCCACGTAATTTAGGCAGTTACAACGATGCCGGAATGTTTCACGGGATGGGTTACATTTGGCGTGAGATTGAGATGACGGTGTTCTTGCAACTAGTGAGGAAGCGTTGGTTGTCTCTTGTTTTCGTTGTTGCGGCTTCTGAGGTTTTGTCGGGTTTACTTTGGGGTGTTGCTGATAATGAGGGTAATGGTAAAACGATGATGATGGTGGTGGCGGTGGTGGTGGCTCGTGTTGAAAGGTGACGGGGCGAAGGAGTAATAGATAATGTATCATGTAATCGTCCGTTTGTTATGACCTGTGTTTCTTACAAATATGAAGCCTCTTCTTTGACTTAAAACATATTATCATTCATATAGTTTCACCAAACAACAGAAACAGGCTTCTTAAAGATTTGTGCAAAGAACATAAACAAACTGTTCATCATCAAGTCACGTCACTCTGCTATTTTAATCTTGTGTTTTTTTGTGCATAAATATCAAGATAAATCAACGAGTGAACAGAGGATGCTTGAAACTGTCTCACATTCGCTTTTTTTATAAGCCAAGGCTTTTATTTAGCACAATTTTCCAAGCATCACAGAGCAGTTCCACAGCTGCAGAAGAACATGATCCAAAAGGCAAAGTAAAAAGAGAGGCGATGAAGCGCAAGACATGGAAATGAAAATAAAATTCAATCACTGTTATGCATGCCTTATGTTGCGTGTTTGCTGCTATTATAACAAAGTTTCAATTTCATTCATGTAAATATTCACATACAACTTGCTTGCTCTTCTTTTTACTGCTCTTTTATATATGCATAATAATAATGATAATATACCTATATATTCATTTCTTCAGGAGTGATCTCCTTCCCTCTCTCTCTAGCTTTACATGAGAATGTCCTATTAACTTACAATACAATACATGCTTACAATAGATAATGGGAATGGTTCTGTACAAAATTACAGAGACACAAAATTGCTTGTATGATATAAAAACAGACTACTTTTCTCTTACTCAGGAAGAATGCTGTACTACACTGGCCAAAATGGTTTTTCTTTGAAATCTTTTGTGTAGAGAGGCTTCCGTGATATTTACCAATAGATATTTTTGTATTGTATGATGTTTCTCCAGAAAAATTACGTAAAATACTTTCGTACACCTACTTTTACCACATTTATGATACTGCCTTCTACCATGAAAGCATAATAATACTTGAATAATATGACTATACCTACATATGAAGTCAATTCTATATCCTTTAGTGACTCAAAACATTGGATAGTTCCTTGATATTAGTGGCACACACACAGCATGCCGCGAAAAAAAACCATACACACAAGATTGTAATAATAAAATAATGTTTTTTTTGTACCACCACCAACGATTTTCCTATCTTTTTACTGGTCGAAGCACGTTTCTTCATTCAATGAATTCAGATTACAAAGACTATTTTAGTCGATATAAAAATGTAATACCCATTCTCTTCTCTTCTATAGCGCTCGTCTGCTAAATGTTGTACCACATGAAGATTCCACACTGATGATGATGTTTCCGTCATTTCGACCAACGTTTATTACTCACGATATCTTGGGATTACAACTGCGTCCACCGCCGCCGATGAGAGAGTCCCGAAAACGCCCTGGTTTAGAGTACATTCATAAATAGAAACAAGACAAGCTTTTAAAATATGTACAGGACGCGTCAGTATTATTGTGGTAAAAGTACCCATTGCTTCTCGATCTAATGCTACATTATTACCCGAAATAGTAAAAAATTTACTCTACATAACAGCTACTTTTTTATCCTCCCTCGCAGAAACAGCGTTACTTAATGCGGCTACTACATCAAAGGAGGTAATTTATCGATTTAAATGTGAAACGTGGTACGTCCCCTTCATGGAATTATAGAAACATTACATGTGCTATTTGTTCTATAATATGTAATATGTAGAAAATAGTCAGTCTGTACAAAACCTGCCACAAATGTAATGGACTTTTTCCTCTATTGCTTGTGTAACCATTCCAGTCAGAGATTTTGAAAAAAAAAAAGAAACTCAGGGACGTACCTTTTTTATACGTTTGGATAGCTAGCTTTATAGTTAATCCTACTATTTTCCAGTGTTTTTTTTCACTCAGATGTAGACGCTCGTAAATGGCTACATCGTGCAAGTACAAATGAAACGAGGGTTTTTGTAACATACTGTTATATATGAGTGCTCACAGTATTTTGAAAAATAGAGAACTGCAAAAAACAGCGGCACAGCTGCATACACCATTTGCTTATAAGGTGTACAGTGTTGTGATAAGCGAAATGACTCCGATGATAACTAAAGTCAACCAAGTTTTATGGCTTCACTCACTCATTCCGAGTAAGAAAAAAATCAGCAGCCAGGTAAAAGCAAGACTCACTTACGTCTGTACTGCTCGTTTAGTTGTGGGATGATGGGAGAATATGGGGAGGAGGATTACACAACATGTATATTTCACCAAAGTATTATGATTATGGAAGATTTTCGGTTGAAAAATGTCCACTGACTTGCCTACTCACTGGAAACTACGTTACTTTATTTCTCTCCTAAAATATGGAAAAAGTAGCTTTTTGTCTTTACCTGAGAAGTCCAACTACTCGGAATTGTAACGTCTACTAAAAATGCAAACGCTGGAATAATATTCAACTGGAGAGCAAGTACCCAACCAGTATGCAATCACATACGGAACGAGCACGGAAGCACGACACAAAAACGAGTAAATGCACGATTATAGGTACCTTTAGAAATGCCAAGAGAAACGGAAAGCCATGATGGGGTCTCTGGCAAAGCCAAACGTTGACTAAACAGAACGGTGGCGAAGGGGGATGTAGAATATCAACTTTTCTATTCAGCTCGGAGAAAAGAATTTCACAAAATTTGCTCGTTATGCAAGCGAAAAAGCTGTTGCTTTCTACTACACCAACCAACCTGACTGACGAACCTGCTCACTCACTTCCACAAAATCTCAGAGTTTATTTGTTGCCACCCACAAGCCGTGTTTGTTGTTGACTGAGACATAAAGGCAAAATGGGACGATAAAAAAGATCTTTGAAATCATTTATTGCAAGCAAAAAGAGCCGGTTTCAGCTTCAAAGACACATTTACAATAGCGTTAGTTTGACACAAAGTAGCAACATTATTATACGCACGACATTCTCATTTTGTTTACCAATCCAAACGAGTTTGGACACTAAATCTTTATTTTTTGAAAACACTCAATCGTCTCAATCACGTTTTTATGATTGCACACTGCTTCATTCAATTGTGCTTTGATTAAATCGCATAATATTGGGTAATCAGGAGTGATGATGATGTTATTTAACTATAACAGACAGTCACAGCTAACCCTTTCATCTGTCGTACTTTTACTCATGGCAGTTTCTTTTTAGCGTTTAATGAAAAAGCTAGAGAGAAGGAGCATGGCACTCACAGAAAGGAGCGTAGCATGGAAAGTGTTTGCAGAATGCAGACAATATCGTGGTGTGAACTGCACCTTGTCTCAAGTCAAACTAAAACTGTGAAGGCGAAGGAAGGCTGCTTTTATCTGCTGGATTCAACTCAAAGAGCAGCATCCTGTACGGAATATTATGCAATGCTATTGGCTTTTTTTTAGAATGTTTGTAACGTTATAAGATTTGAGCACACATCTTTCAGAAAGAATAGTTTATTAAAGAATACGTTTATGCGCTCATTGTTCTTTCAAATGCATAGTTTAACCAGGATATATGGCCATCTTTGCTCTTCCTCTCTACAGAAACGTTGCTTCACTCGAAGCATTGTATTGATTGATTGGATTTATCTGTCAATAGTTGTCTAATTATCTGTGTTTAGTTTACTTAACTGAAGTAGCATTTACACAAATATTTGGATAACGGTGTTTCAAATTTTAATATTGCGGAGCCATTATTACAACAAGTTTGAAGGAGTCTAATCATTATTGATGGTAGGAAATGGAAGAAGTTATCAGCAGGAATTCGTTACATTGTTTTAAGTTGGCAGTCTATATGCAGTAAAATATACCTGTACAGGTAAATACAGTTTCTTATTTTTAGGCACGTCATGCATAATCAATCCTTTTATAAGCAGCAGGTGAGAGATTCTTAAAATCGTAGTTTAACTTGGTTCACCATTTATTCTATAACATGTCATGTGGTAAACTATATAGGTATAGATTTAATTACTCTAAAGTACCAATATGAAATCCAAGAATATTTCCCTGCAGTTGCTTGAAAAGTGAATGGTTTATTGTAAAAAAGAATATTTGATGGATTTTTTTCTAAATCGAAGCAGTTTACAAGAATTTTAAAGTATCTTAAATAAAATGAGTTATGTTTTCAAAACCGTAATTTGATTTCTCTTCTTCATTCTTCACGCTAACCTTCTATGATGATAAATCGTATAAATGAACGCAAAAACGGGTCATCTCGTACGGTACTAGTTACGAAGCTCATTAACAATTTCCTAATGGCAGGGCCGGGGCCTAGACCATTTTTGATGTTACGGAAGGACAAGGGCAGTCACCATCGCCAGTAATGTTTTATGTACATACCATTATGGTCTAATTTTAAACACTATAATGAAAATGAGCTATCATGTATAAGTAGTAGGTATGTACATCATTAGGTGATTTTCATAAATCATTGTTCTTATGTACAACCACAACCACAGAAAATGGGATACGCGTGAGAATTCAGTTCTTTGGCTGCTTTGTGAGCTGTATAATGGGAGTGGGGCACAGTGAGACATTAAGGCTGCTCCAAGTGATAATAATATTAGGTATTTGTTACTAGTTGTTTTATCGGCTTACTTTAATAAAGTGAACACTTACAAAACAGTAAAAATGGCAAGCATCTTCGCCTCAAAAGCATATCTAATTTGCGGCACACTACTATTAATTTTACCTGTGAACGGTCAAAGACGCCAATTTGATTTGGCACCTGAGATACCTTCTCATCTACCTGCACCACCAAAAGGAGAACCACCACCACCACCAAGTAACTCTTCAGGAAATGGAAATGTAACTGGACAGTTAGGTGTCCCTCCACAAAATGTAGTTCCAGAGCCTTTGGGTCCAGGAATTCCCCCAGGAGAATTTGTTCCTTTTGGCTTGAACCATATAATCTTAATCATTGTGCCTCAATTCAAAACAAAATTTAATAAGCTTCCAGAATGGGTTGCTTCCAGTGTAAAAATTTCAATGCCAATAACAGGTGCGCCCTAGTTTTGTTTGTTGAAAAAGTATATTGAAAATGAGACAATATTCATCACGAATCACTATTACTAACTCGCAAATATTGCAAATATTTTCTTCCAGTGTTTTTCGATCAACTAGATGTCCCTCCAGGAATGTTGATACCAGGAGCAGGTGGATTTCCTTTACCACCGTTAGGAATCCCACCAATGGCTGCTGGGCCGATCCCACCTCCGCCTTTTCCTCCAAATTTACCTGGGCCCGGTGCGCAGATGAGTGCAAGTTCTGGATATTATTCATATAGACCTTACCTCTATGGTCACAAATATGGCGGAGATTCAGAAGACGTGGATGAAGAAGGTTATGATATTGACAGTGACAACGATAACTACTATTCAGAGGAAGATCGGGCACTTAGCCGAAAGCGACGTAAACGGGAGACGTGTGCCAACCAAACGGTTTGTTCATATCCAAGTAACTCTGAAATCTTGGAATACCAGTTACATGCGAGAAGAAAGCGGGCAGTTGACTTCAATTCGACAGTTCATAAATCAGAGAGGGCTTCCATTATACCAAAGTTGGAAAAGATTTTAAATAGCGCTGGTTTAAAAGGAAGACATTGTTTACTTCGAGCTATTTGTGAAGTACATGAAGGACCTTTGCATCATTATGGGCTTATGGGTGAAATACTCACCATGTTCTTTAGGTACAATATTTATGCAGATTTGCATTTAGACATTGGAAATACTAAGGTCAAAGGTCAAATATGTGCATTGTCTTTCCAATTAGATTGATTAGTACTAATTGAATTTTTGTTTTGCTTTCAGCATAAGTCGTTCGATTTTTGCGGAAAGTCATCTCCCTGAATACGTGAGGGCCGAGCAAGCTGGAAAAACTGGCGATTGCAGCGAATTTCAGAGGCAATGCGAAAGCACCATGTTTTCATGGGAAAAGAAGAAAAGGAATGCATTTAAATATTATGGACCTTAAATAGTTAGTGAATCAATAGTGGTTAGTCTTTAACAAAACTTATCATTTTCGAGGAAGACACAAGGTCTGACTTTAATTAAGTAGTTAAAACTTGTAATATTTTTTTTAGAAATGTCTGATTGCATAAAACATGATAACAACAATATTTTAAAAACTTAACGTCTCGCTAATTTAAAAGAAGTGAATATCTAAATGATTAAAACCTCAACAATTATTTACTGCTTGCTAAACTGTGAATTAAACGATCAGCTTCACGTTGTCCGGATTCATATGCACCGTGAACAGTGGAGTAAAAGTGGTCGTGAGTGGCTTCGCCAGCAAAACATATAACCTGAAAAGAAAGTCAATAAATAAACATATTCCATTGCTACTTTACTAGTAATCTAGACATATTTATTTAATGGTACTTAATTACCGGCGTCCCTGATGCATTCAAAATTGGTGTGGCAAGATCGGAAGCCCAAACATTGTACTTTTCACTGTCCATTTGTCGAAAACTGTATGAACCCCTTGTAAAACGATTACTAGACCAGGACGAGCGGCAAAATTCTGCTGGATCAGGAATGTCAAATCCTTTCAAAAACTTTCGGCAAACTTGCATAAATGTGTTTTTTACTTCTTCATCAGTCAACTTTTCAATGAATACGGCAGCCGGTCCAGTTATCCAGGAATTTAACGCGGTTGGATGAGATGAAACGCAATAAAATCCCAATATATTTCTACACCAAATTGGTAGCTATAAAATTGTAAAATAAATACATCAGGATTGCATATATTGTGAACTGAACAATTACAAAATGAAATACCTTACCCCATCAACATTTTTTGACAAAGTCGCATCATCAATGTCCGACTTCCAATATTCCAATTGTTCTTCATCGTCGTCCCACAAAAAATTGAATCCCAAAACAGTGTCTGGCCACCAACACTTTTTAAAATCAAAATGCAACTTATTCACACAGCCGATTCCAAGGTTTTTAATGGCCCTAACTTTTGTCTGAGGAAGAGGAGGGTGAAACAAAGTACTATGATTGTGCTTCAGGACACCCAGTGACACAGTTGATATCAAATGGTGACAAGTATGCTGTGAATTGTCGGCACATGTCACACGTACAGGTTCTCCTTCTTTATCTGTTGGTAGAACTTCTATTTTAATTACGTCCCTTTCAAGTTCGATCCAACTAGGTATTTCAGGCTGAAATGTAGGAGCAAGTATTGGATCATTGTTTAATATAACTCCTAAGATTGATGCGTAGCAGGCTGGCGACTTCCAAGGGACAGTCGGGTTTCCTTCACATTCCCAATATTCATGTTGGCCTCTCAACGATGATTGGAACCAGTTGTCCGCACCGTCAAGATTGTCCTGCACATGTTGGTGTCATTGTCAGTCTCAACTCAAACATACATACAAAATTTAAGTAAAAAGTTTGAAATTCAGAGCTGTAAGCACTTGAAAACGATGAATCCAATCAAGTAGTGATGAATCTAAATTGTTGTTTGTAGGGTCTAATGGACTTTTGGCAGCCTCGTCCTGAAACCTTATCCTTGCCCAGTCCCCTACGCTTCCCTCTACCTCATTATCCTCAGGGCCATCCAAAATCTTTGCCAGTATCAAAGAAACTCTATCGTGGATCTGCTTGTCTAGCGTTTTACCTGAGCTAGTAACAAATATGGTGTCAGAAGTTATCTATAATCATAATCAATAATCAGACAATTAACCTTGTGTACACATCACATGCATGTGTTTTGTAGGTAAAAATATGGATTTTTTATTTATATCAACTTACTTTGATTAGACTGTTTTCTTGAGTATCAAGAAGTTTCAGTGAATTGGCCAATTCAAATATCTTATTTCCTTCCTCTCCATGTACCCACTGCGCCCCATTCTCAATAAAGTAGTCACCTTAACCAACAAATTATATTAGCATGTATTATTTCGTCTTAGTAATCTTCACGTTTTACAAATGCCCATGATTTTGGATGCCTTTACCAAATTTTTTCGTCTCAACTCTGCCCCCGACCCTTGAACTCGCTTCCAAAAGTTTGACATCAAAGTGCCCAGAATCAATCAACCGTTTCCCACATGAAAGGCCAGCTACACCTCCGCCAACAATTATGACTTTCTTCATCCGCGAAAGTCCAAGCGTCGACTTTCTCCAAAATTGAAAGCGTAAAATTATCTGCTCAGCACTAGCACACTTATTTCCTAGAAAATTTCGTGATTTTAGAAATAGTTATTTCTTAAAATGGAACAGTTTCAAGTTTATTTGAAGAAAAGCACTTCGTTGAAATGCTGCTTATTGAACATCTAATTTACTGTCATGACATGCAGTTCAATTTGAGCTGCTCAAACTGCACGTGTGATTAATAATTAACTTCTAGAACAAGGTCCTATGATGTCGTTGGCGCATGAATACACTCACTCAACCTCAATACTGCCTGTTGGCCAACCGTATGCATTTCCAAGCTCTATATTATGTAGACCACAGTAGACAATGTTAACACTTCGGCTTCATGTCATCATCATAATAAAACTTAGCACAGTCAAGTAGATTTCGTCTGCCAATTTCTGATCGATCAGTTAGACTTATTTTGCATGGGATTGACACGCTATAGGGTCTGAAAAAGTATGAGGAGATTCAATGCAGCTTGGCTTGCAAATTGCAACTAAAATTTGCATTGCATGGTAACATGTGGCACTTTTCTGTTTTCATAAAAGCAGTCATTAATTAGTGAGTGTCAGTCAACATGAACATAAACACAAGAAGCAGTCCCAGAATCTCTCAAAGCATGTGGTGTAGTGGTAGTGTACACAATTTTGTTTTGTACACAGTAAACACCTGATCATCTGCTAGAATCCACATGCACCCTTCATGCACTCAATCTCAACATCCCGGTTTTCATTCTATGCATTATTCAAGTAATATTATATGTCGTGTTGTTGTCTATTTGACCAGTTAATTAGCAGTTAATTAAAGTAGAACTGCTTTCTCATAGTCGAAACGGCATCGATACAATTTGCTTCATTAGCGACTTATCTGCACTATGTTTCCTCTACCATCTAACATCTAAGGGCAAACATTACTTTCGTAACTGTATGAAAATGAAGCGTATAATATAAATTAAGTGTAAAGTTTTTTTTTTGTCATTTATATTTGCTACTATTTTGGAAATAGTGAAAAGTGTCTAGTTTACAGATTACGTTTTTAATTAAATACACAGCTAGCGTTTACAATTAGCACAAATTGATTACGTCAGTGTCTTGTTTACTGTTAAAAGCTAGTAGATAGTAGGCTGTCAAATATTGCGTGAATGAAGGCCCAATATGTACCCAATTGTGTGGAATAAAAAAATTGAAAGCCAAAAGCACGATGCATGGAGTATTCCAATACATAATATCAATGGCTAATAACATAATGGTGCAAACAAAATCTTTCCTTATCTTTAAGCTCATGTAAAGCAAATTGATGTTATTCTGTTTCTGAGTTTCTGCTTAGCCCTCATACATAGAACATATCTGATTCTCTAGTGCAGGTAATCAGACTGATTTTTTACACTGCCAAGCAGAAAGGAAAAATGAACTGCTATATACATTTTGTGCAGACTATTTTTGGATTTCAGTTCCAAAGTCCAAGTGTGTGTAATGTTTTTTATTGTGTGCGGTTAGCGATAATGTAATAATGTGTCTTGCGAAATATGTTGGTGTTGTAGAATAAAACTTTGCTCCTTGTGTCTGTGCCAAATATTGGGATCAGCCAAATCTTGTTTTCATCGTCTTCCCAATTATCATTCGTCGTCTTTATATAAAACCATATTACCTATATGCTTTAGTAGTAATTTAATCGTATTATTTAAACCACAAGCTGTACGCAGCCTAATCAAAGCAAGGTCTTTCTTTTACCAAAAATTTATAAAATGACTTCCTCTTCCTATGCTACATTGACGACTTTACGACAAACAACAACTAGTCTGTTTAATCAAACACAAATGCCGAAGCCAAGGGTCAGACACGCACAGAGAGTATCTGTGTCTGTATCGAAGATATTTCATGCAGATCGTAAACAATTCTCTACATCGATATGTCTAAATGAGCACCATGAAAATATATCAAAATGGAGGAGATATAACGAATGTACTCCATTTGGTGTTATGCATTTGTTGGCGTCAAGAAACCCGTTATGGAGCAATAGCAAGGTCAATGGGAAACCATTCACAGCATCGACCAATAATCCTGTAACAAGAAACAGAACTTCTGCTCAGAATGCACAGTCAAAAAATTCTGGACCACTTCCAGCAACGCTTTGTTCATATCTAGAACATCAAAAAAATTCTAGTCTTGATTCAAAGATTGCGCCTACTACTTGTCCACCTGTCCGGAATTCGTCGGAGAAGAGTTGGTATTCTACTACTGCTTCCAGTAATAAGGTTTCAGCAGCTATGAAGGTGAGCTACCCTGCAGCAAAAGGTGGAGAAAGCAGCTGGCAAGCACTATGCAGAAGAATTAGTGGCAGTAATACGAATACGACAAATCAAGTAAGAGTGCTTCCTGAGGACAACTTCACTAGGATATTCCACGCGGTGCAAAGTTTTCAGTGGTATCGGGATTTCCTAATTAGAAAAAGCGACTTTGGAAAAAAGACAATGTCACTTTCCCTGCTTCTTGATCCAATCGTTGGAAGTCCTCCGTCAGCCCTGACTTCGCCGTTAGTGGAAGCTCGCGATGACATTTCTGCTTTGAGTGATGGTTTCACAAGAAAAGTAAAATTGCTCCGAAGAAGGTTATCAACTTCATTTGACGAGCCTTCACATTATGATAATGGAAGTAGCGATGGGAGAGTTGTGAGCAGTACTGGTGTTGGGAGCAACACTGGTTTAGAGCATGTTGGTCCTTTTGGTTTCCGGTCTGCGGGCGTGGCCAAGAAAGTTGATGCGGATACATTACACGAGGACGACTGCGAGGACAAGAAGGCAAAGTTGAATGCATGGCTAGAAAAACTACAACAGGAAGCAAGCCTTAAAGCTGACAGTAGCTCCAATGAAAATAGTGCAAGTAGGGGAGACAGCCAAGGGTCATCTAGTCATGATGATAATGGTGAACACTCGTCAAAACCTCCTAGTTCTCCTTCATCAAGGATCTCAGAGGATTTGTTCCAGCTTCTGGAGAAAGTCATTGATTGTAAAGGAAGAAGTATTTCCCATATTACTATTGAGGTATAAGATTATTATAAAGAAAAGTTTAATCTTTTTGGTGTTAATAAGCATGTCTCTTCTTTAGGCTTGACAATTTGCATTATTTTTTATGATTGCAGCAATCTGTAAAACACCTTTGTACTGTATATATGGATGCAAGTGATGATGACAAACTCAAGTTCTTCACTATATTGGCTGAGAAATACGGAGTGGATCATGATTATGTGACAACTGCTGCAGCGAATCTAGCTTCTTGCAAAGTAATTGACATGAAAAAAGAAATGAAAAACTTGTCAAGCTATTACAATAGTACGAGTATTAAATATTGTTTTCGTTCTTTTGGGTAAAGGATAATGATGTGAGACTTACGTTGGAAGAAAAACTGCGCGGAGCACTTGTTCCAAAATCGCAATGGCTTTTCACTCAAATCGGACGATTAGAAAATGGGGTGAAATTTTTGGTCGACATGCGAGTAGATTTGCTGGTAAGTTTTTTTGCTTTGGTCAAAAATGCAGTGTGCATCAATGTAAAAATGTCAAATAAAATATTAAGTTGATATCGGTATGCGTTCTTGTATGATATTTTGATTGCTCAATGATTTTCAAAATTCTTAGGATGCGATTGAGGTTTCTAAAGGAAAGTCATCTCTAAAAGCATTGAACAATAGCCTGAGAGACCTAATCGGTATGTGGTTCAATGTAGGATTTCTTAACCTTGAGCGTGTGACTTGGCAATCTTCCTGTGATATGCTTCAAAAGGTAATAACAGTTGACCATAGAAAACATACGTGTAATAATGTTTTGCTTAAGCAATTCAATTGAAAGTTTTCGTTTTAACAATTTTATATCTCATCTCTTTTGACAGATATCCGAATATGAAGCTGTTCATCCGATGAGAAATTGGACTGATTTAAAGAAACGAGTTGGTCCGAATAGGCGTTGTTTCGTTTTTACTCACAATAGTATGCCCGGAGAACCTGTCGTTGTACTTCACACATTTTTGACTGATCACATTTCATCTTCTGTCCAGAAAATAGTCTCCAATCATCGGATGAGGATGATGTCTTGTGAGCTTCAAATAAAGAATAGTTACCTCTTTACCTAGTTAAAAGATGAATAGTTTAAAAATTCAATTCTCAAAATAATGCATACTTATTCTGAATTCGCATAGTGGATAGCGATTTACCAATGACTATTACTACTGAGGATCCAGATTACATAAATACTGCTGTATTTTATTCAATTACATCAACGCAACGCGGACTGACTGTAAGTCATTTGAGATATTTGAAAAGTCATAATTTCTTACTTTATAGAGAGTAACTTTTTTGTTGATTTATGAATTTTTCAGGGTATCGAGCTAGGCAATTACTTGATCAAACGGGTAGTCCGGGAACTGCAAAGCGAATTTCCTAAAATGACTCAGTTTTCCACACTTTCTCCCATTCCTGGGTTTAAGAACTGGCTTGTTGGTTCCATTAAAAGTGCGATGAAAGGTTTGTCTGAATTGTTTTATGCATGTTTTATCATTTACTGGTAAATGCATAAAGGTCTTTAGTTTTACAATTTTCTTTCTTTCTGTGAAATAAATTTTCATTACAGAACCAACCAACATTGGGCAAACATTATTGACTGAAGTAGAAATGAACGCTCTAAAAGTGATATTTGAAGACTATGATAAAAAGAAGAGCTTCTATGAAGTATTTCTAGACGTGTTGAAATTAAACAGTTGGTTTTCAGATGAGAAGCTAGTGAAAGAACTAGAAAAACCGCTAATGAGATTATGCGCTCAATATTTATATTTAGTGAAAAGACGAGGATATGCTCTGGATCCTGTCGGTAAGATAATTTCGTAAACTGACAATTTAATTTTAAATGATGCACTACTTACCCCGGTATATAGACCATGAACATTATTATTATCACAACAGCAAACTTTCACCTTAAAAATGGTGCTGTAATATGGAGAATAAACTGGCTTGGAGATGAGAGCCCCAGGGGACTTGGTCAGTCCTGCGGAATGATGGTCAATTATAGGTAATAACTTTGTGCGAATTTGTTGTTATTTAACTCTTCACGGTAATTTTAAAAATATAATTGTACTTCATCCAGGTATTTTTTGGAGACCTGTGAAAGCAACAGTCAGAACTACATGGAAAACCAAGTGATTCAGATATCCGATCAGGTCAAGCATTTCATCAAAGTAACAGGAGGCTGCTAAAACGTTCAACTGTGACAGCGTTTCCCCGGATTGCCTTCAATACATATAAGTCATTTAACTTACTTATACTAAGGTTTTCTTAAAATGTTTGATGAGCAATCGGCCAAAGAGTTACCATTTTGTATTATATATATTTTTACTTTTACTGCTTCAAACATTTGTTCAATCTCATATAAATTTTATTTCATACTGTTCTTTATGTTTGGATTTTAATATGTAATTGAACTACGATAGAGTTGTTCATTGTTTCGTAGTTTCAAAGTACGTTTACATTTTTCACTATGTCAAAATGAGAAAATAAATCTTCTGTCGTAAGTGAACATAGAAAATATCGTTCCATGCATTCTGTTGAATTTTTTCCTTTCGAGTTCCATCCAGTTTCAACAGCCTCTTCAAACACTGACAAAATGGGGCGATCCTCGATAAAGTCTGGTCCCAAGTCAGGTTTCTTCTCCTGTTTTCGCTTCCAACCTGACCTGTTTGACATAAGAAATGTATTAAAGAGTGCTTTCACCATTAAGCACGCGTGTCCTTGAAGTGAAGTGATTATACTGTTGTTGTTATCTATCATTGCCTAAACATAAAAGCCAATGCATATTAATTGAACATCATACTTTGCAAGAGCAGACAACGTCATCTTAACTTCTCTTGGCAGTAATTTTCCTTGTAGGGAATGCGCTTGAAGTTCACACAACATTCTCAGAAAACAATCCTGCATGTCCAACCGTCTAATGACCTTTAATTAACAAATGTAGTCATTGCCTGTTTTTATCAATGTACAGTGGAAGATCAAAGTTTATATTAAACATTATAGCTTGCAAAAATACGCACTGTAAACATAATTTCAGCCAAACGTTCTTTTTCCTTGTTGACCTTTGACTCCTCCAGTCCAAGTGCATCGCGCTTTCTCCTCTTTCTTCCAAACTCAAAATAATCTTTGTTCGCTAAGTTGTTGATGTCAACTGGCAAAAGTGTCAAGTATCTCAATAGCATTAGCTGTAAATGAGTAAATCAACATCAATCATTCCTGGGAATTGCATTATCGAAACAAAAGATACTGCCTTGAATAATATTTTAATTACAAATATTAGCATACAGATCGAACGAGTGCAAGCACCCCATTTAATAGGATATATAAAGTACTCATTTACATACGAAATAATAATATGACTTTATTACCTTAAGTACAATAAGTCCCAACATGATCGACTCAAATGGAGTTAAAGAGAAATACCAGGAACTGGAAGGCGCTACTGAAATATTACTTATCATTGCTTTCGCTGGTGTCATAGACTCACTGGCGAGCATCACTGCTAAAGCTGCAGAAGCTTGACCCAGTTTTATTGAAGGAAATGAGTAGCAAATGTCGTTTGCAGCTGGACATTGAGAAATTGGAAGAAACTCAGTTAGAGCCATTTTAAAATTTGGAAATCTGCTTTAGGGAACTAACAGGCTGAGGAAATATAAAATCTTATAAAAAATCTTGCAATATTTATTTGGACTGATTTTTTAACTATCAAAAGACAAGATTACTTGGCTCACTTGATTGTTTTGACGCGCACCTTTGCGAGAGTATTATCAATATTTCAATATGTTTGTTTGACGCATTCTGTAACAAATTGATAATCTTGTGTTAGGAAACGGTAATAATATAAACTGAAACATAGAAAGGAGGTCTCATAAATAATTCATAAACCTAAATTGTTGTGCTTTAGCATTTCGTGGTATGGTGAACAAAGGAAGTGACGAAGATTACATCTCTGAGCTATATGCATTCACTCATAATTGTTAACCGAAGCATTTCTAACGTTTTGTCGGCTTGTTCTGTTCAGCTTATGCAAACATTTCATATAATATGCATTTGCAGCACTAACTTTTACTTAAGACGTAATAGTGTCAAGTTTCTTGCAACTACAGATAAATGAATATTGGATATGTCAGGTTTCATTTTTGAAGACCATGGCTTCAATTACGTATCCCGTTTTTTGTTCTTGATAATACGGCAGATTGTTGCACAGGTGGCCTAAATAAAATTAAAATTATCCATCAAACATTCGTGGCTTTACTATGACTAAGCAATCGCACATAGTAGATTATCAGGATTTTCCATTGTAGCTTCTTGCAATACTATAAAAATTGAGTTTTTATAGGAAGTAGGAGACATAAACGTTGACTTATGTTTAAGCAATAGCACAATAATCAACTTGGATATCAACGTCGTCATTCTTGCAAAAAGGTGGATTCGTAGATGTTTTTACTGGTCTTATTCTATAAGTTAGCTAATTAGACCCATATGCTTAAAATAAATACATCGTTTTTGTACTTCATTACATATACCGCAGTTAATTATATTGACTAGTTGAATGTTCCTATTTCAGTTTGTTACAGCGGCTATAAAAATGTTACAGATTGGATCATCAACTTAATATTAGCTCTCGTGTAAGTAAATTAATGTAAAAGTACATTGGGCATTTTATGAGTCTGAGTTTATTAAAGTCTTTCAACCACAAACTCTTGTCACTTTTGCTCAAAGTCTCAACTCGGGGTCTCATAATAACATTTGCACACATTCACTACATAAATACATACATATGTACGAAGCTACATACATTACAAAAGTACATCCGATATGGACAAAGGATCTGATGTGTCTATAAGAAAAGGCTACGCTTTGTATTTTTTCTGTTATTATCCTCCATTATGTAACGTACAGTATTGCTGATAGTGTTCCTTTTCTTACTCCCATCTCCTCGTCTTCATCATCAAAAATCGCATCATGCAACCATGCTATGGCACAAGCACATCACCAGCCTAGTTTTTGGCTTAAGCACTACGGATCCATAATTGTCCCATCAATCATTTTTATCATCATTCAATGCCGGAATCCTGTATAACGGAAACTAGAAAACAAAGGTTCCACTAATACACGTACGCAGCGTACCAATTCTATTAACAATATACGACATAATATACAGACAATATAGATTATACGATATGATGTAGATGTATGGGTGTATTTAAGGATATACAGAATTGTAAAAGCTATCATAAAAACGTCGCTGAATTCGAAAACTACAAAAATGTCCTTTTGTAAGGATTTGCTCTCCAAGAATGCAATAATATACTGCATTGTAGAGGGGACATTGCTAACGCATGGCTTTCAAATTACTTTGGATTTTCTTCAGAATCAGCCAAGCTTATAGTAAACGTGGATTTTCTTACAGAATGAAGTGGTGTTCTTACGTATTTACGTTTCGGATATCTTTTAACTTTTTCAGTGATGCGTGTGATTCCACATGAGAAGTAAGTACAATTGTTTATAGAGCGGGTGGCAATTTAAAGTTGGTTGATTTGCACCTATTTCTTATCGCAACTAATCATGAGCCCTTAACCTGCACCTGCAATAATAATTATTTCCTTCATTGCGTGAGACATTAACTATAACATTACGTTCAACGATTTAGTACTACAATGACATTCTAAAAGATTTTACTTTAAATGTTGTAGAACGGACAGACAAACAACAAAATCCTTATTTGATCGTACTAATTACAGTGAGAACTAACCTAACCCCACCGTGATGACCACAGTACCGATTAATGGTGTAAGGACACTAGTTATCTATTAAATGGTATATATTGGGTATTTGTACTTAGTATGGTTTAATGATATAGTTTCTTTCATAAAGCTTACTAGAATGTTCGATTTCAAGATATTTGTACAGCCGCAACTAAAAACAGCGCTGCATGCGTACCGAAAGCAGCTTAGAAATTATTGTGATTTCTTAAGGTGCTCCCATCCTAGGTGTAAGTGTTTACGAAGCTGCAAATTTTGGAAATGTCATAAAAATATTTGTGCTGGATAATATGTTAAATGCAATTTTTTAAGCCTTACAATATCTTTACATACACTTGTGTAGCTATAATTGTCGATGACTTAGTGCATGGGATGTCATGTATGTATGTAAGTACTGTAATTTTGTTATTTCATTTTCAGTGTTAGTATCTACATTGTGATTACTTTTGCATGAGAGAAGTATGCACTCAGAGCCGCTGGTTTTACTCTCTGATGAACAATGAACATAAACCGGAAGGACTAATACAGAGTTTGATACTCGCAATGACAAGAGTTCATGTATGTACCTTCTACATTACCTATAAGTGTCACAGAAGAGACCAAGAGAGAAAGGACTGTCTCTTGCTCTTCAGTCCTTCCACAATTGAGCGCTAGAGGCTCGAGCTTTGCTTCAGAATGATGGATAACTCAGATTGTAGTGTCAGCATTGCATTTTCTAACTTTCCCAAGCACATGTTATTAACATTTGATGACAAACGTCTAGGTTTAAGTCTGAGGTGAGTGGAAATTGTATTTTGGATTTCAGTGTGTACGTTGCGTTGGGATAGTAAAGGCACACGACGGGAAAAGGAAATAAAATAGTCTATGATGTGATGTGCGTCTGTATGTAGCACTCTTCTGTGACAATGACAGATGCTAGGGTCCTTTGAAGCTTTGTCTTGTCTATCTACAGGAAAAATGAAATGAGTTATAGTTATGGTGAAGGGATGGGGCAGAAATGGCTTTTCATTCTGCGAAAACCTGCCTTCCATTTGCTGTATGTTTTACTCGGAAATCCAGGATAGCTTTCATTTCAAATCTGTGTTCATTACAGAGCAGAGTACACATCATGTCTCTCCTCTCGTAACAGTCAAAGTTCATGGCGTATTAAATTGAGGAGCTCTATCTTTCATTTTTGTCCTTTCATGATTCAAAAACTTCATACAATATTTTACTTTACATTTGAAATAGCAAGTACAGACATTTTTCTCTGCTACTTACTTACTGACAGTCTTTCAATTTCAACTTTCAACGTAGTAGTCAGGTAAATAAGTTGGGCGAAATGAAAATGCTGAGTTTGTTGTTAGTGGGCATTGTGAACTGCTTGCTTTATAGTTTTCCTTACTTTCTGGCAAAAATAAATTACGTTTTCAGTTTTTATAAAAGTTTTTTGCTTACAATCATCGTCAAATTCAAATTCGTTTATTTTCATCCGCCCAGCAGATGGTTCATCACTACAAAAAATTCCACACTGGCATATTGAATGGAGTAAAATAACATGTTTGACGAGTCAAGTTCACAATGCATAAATATATGTACCGACATAAAGTAAAATGTAAAACAAGCATTATTTTTGTTTATTCGCACGCGTCGCACATGACATAATATTATTCCATAAACATTTCAACTGTGTGTATTATTATGAATTGTTATTATGTAACTTTTATTTCTTCAATAATTTTTTATAGTTGTTCGGTTGACATTTATTAGTATGATATGTACATATTTATAATACGCAACAACACACGAATAAAATTACACAGATACTGACACAATTTTCTCTATTCAATTTAAACACAAATGTGTACGATGACGACAAATATTGGTGAGAGTAGCATCCCCGTATCGTGGTACTTCATGTTTGATAAAAATGAAATGGGAACATTTCTTGACAATACTTTCTCTCTATACTTTATATGGCTCTTAGTGCTACTTATATCTACAATATTTCAAATACATTGTATAGGAATATATTGTATAGAAATACGCGTCTTATGCAAATATAATGATATATTAAATTTTCTTACAAAAGTACATTTCTCATTTTTGTACAATACTTTGAAGTGGTTTGATTTGAAGTACCAACTTGTAAACAGAAATTGACTATTTTAAGTTGTGTATGTATATATTTAGGAGCACAACAATTACTTATACTGCTACATTTATTTATCACAAACATTACACAGGTATGTAAATTCTACGTTAGATCAGGAAAATACTTTTAAAATTACTTGAACTAATTCAAACTATTAAAGGTGGTATTATTTAATACACATAGTGCTTTATTTATACTAGTTTGTTGAATGTCAAGTATAATATAAATGATTATGTGGCCGTCAAGTAAAAACCATCGCGGTAATAGAAGCATTCTTCTACCGCAATTACTCCTAGCTTGTATTATGCATCGTAAATATTATATAACTTAAATTAAATTGACAAATTGATAAACTTATTCTTCATTACAAATATAAACTATGCTCCATTAAACTTGTTATGTTTAAGTGGAAAATCAATAATGAAAACATCAGACATGAGACCATTCCCCGTCGTATATACATCGACTTTCACACAATAATGTTTGGGTTGAAATTCTGAAGTTCTTTATTAGAATGTTTCAGCAAAGATACAAGATACAATGCACTTGAACACGTTGAATGAACAAGTGCAAACGGGGCTTGTTATAATACGAATAATAATACTTCAATGAAAACTAACTAGTCTTATATTTAACTTAAACCCAAATAATGCATGGACTTTGCTCAAAATATTTGTTTTAAAATAAATGGTTTACAGCAATGAGCTGTGACCAAATCAATTAGTCACTGATTCATTTTTGGACTACAAATAGATTATTTATTACAGCTGATTTTCAAGTAAAGATTAATTATATTCATCATAAATACGTGCTTATTTTAACTAATCTTGGGCCACCCTCTTAATTGGAAGGTTATAAACATAAGCATTAGCCGATACATCTTTAAAACTAACTTACATCCAAAATACATATGTACACAAAATTTGTGAGCTAAAAACTAACTAATAATTCAAAGTTTTAATCACATTAGGATCTGACGTAGTTGCATGTTTTTCTCAGGAAATAGTTTCACCATTACGTTCCTACATATTATTTTTTTATGGGTTATGTCATGTTTAATTTCGAATTGTTCGCAAAAATGTCTCTAAATACATTGGCTATTTTTTGTTAGCTCTGACTTTGACAAAAGTCAAAGCCTACATGGTCTGAAAGAGGAACACATAATCATAATATTGTGAAAATATATGGGACATGGAAAGTTATTTAGTGTCATTACGCTGGTTGTCGCATTTATGAAATAACTCCTGTTTTATTGTTGACTTGTGTGATCTGACTACAGCAGTCTTCCTTTATGTCATTCTTTCCTGATTTTAGGCTCTAAATTATGAAGTATTTATATACTAGGTTATTTTTCATCGTTTTTCCTGATAGCACACATATATATCGCAGACTGTTATTTTCATATCGATTTTCCGGGAATTGCTACAGCGTTGTTGTCAGCTCCCAACTGGCTTGTCGCATTAATTAATCGAGAAAATTTCAGATATTATGCTAGCGAATCCTAGAACAGCCTCTTGAAGAAATAAAATTATTATTCAACCTTCATAGATTTTGCAGATGAATGACGAGCAAAAATATCAGTTATTTGCTTACGTTCTTAGTTCATAGTTCATAGACAAGTGATATTTCACATTAGATAAAATTACATAATAAGTGGCTTATTTCCCGAGTAAAATTATCTGGTAGTCTCATGAGACATTACATTTCGATGATCCAACATTCAACCCTGTGGAGAATCCTCCAACTTGACTTGACTAATTCTGTTTACAATCAAGTATTGCAGCATCACACGTCTGCATTCAAATAAAAATGAGGGAGCCATGAACCGACTAGTTTTACGTGAGAGATTTGTAAAAACCCGACGGTAACAGTTTCGTATTTTGGACAAATGTGCCATTCAATCTTCTCATAAAGAAATTTTCAGCAATCTTCGAAAGTTCAAATTAACGCTACGGTACATAAACAACAAGTATTTACAAAATGTTACTTTCCCAGGTTCTTGATATTAAAGATGGAATTGAGAGTAATGATATATGAGCACAGTTAACATATAGATCATAATATTCATTTGCGTATAGATAATACATGTATTCATACCTACATAGTATTATGCCAATCGCATGGCATGTTACATGACACATGGTTCACGAAAACTTTACATTGACAAATTGCGTTATATGTCTCGGCATTTTCTTGGGTTTTCGTGGGCAGAGTTTCCGTTTTCCACTCTTCATTGACTATATTAAACGAGTTAATCAACCCAAAATATAAAACCGTTGAATGAAATTTCATCATTGAAGGTAAAAATTCATAATTTACGTACATAAGCGTAATTATATCTGCAGTATTACGTAAATAAAAATGAGGTATGCCCTAATATTTCACACAAACATATATAACATGCAACACAGGGCAAAGTTCATAGGTTTAAAATATTTATTATTATTATTCGCCACATTAAATATGTATATTATGAGTTCTACCGAAAGAAAATACTTTTTTATTATAAATGATGCTAGTAATTTGAAATACTACGAAATTCTACGTTGAACTGCATAAAGTTGCAGTTCTGTATTCCTTATGATTTTGCTTGAAAGTGACATTTTTTATCACTGGCGAATTTTCGGTTGCCTTGAAATAAGCACAGAATGAATTTCCCATTTGATGTTTTTGGTATGGAAGTGAGAATGGAGTGGATGAAATAAGGAACATCAAATTCAAAGAAATCCTAGTGCAGCAAAAAGGACATTGTGGCACACTTGCTCAATCCATCTCTCCGCAATGTTGCTGTTTTAAGGTTTTCACTGACAGATCAGATAGCGGACATTTTCAGTGACAGCTACTCACGAGACTGGAACTCGAGGATTATTCTCACATTAAACCCAGCCAAATTTTCTCTTACGTTCTTAGCTTCCAATATTCTGGTCTTTGTATAAATATACGTTTTTCGAGATTCTTTATAGGTCGGATTATTTGCATGAATAGAATCCTCTTCTTCCACTCAAAGATTATCAAAGTATGGTTGACTTGAGTAAGATTTTCCAATTTTGCCATTTTCTCCTTCATGAAAGTACCCTGTAAAATCAAAAAGAAGAATTATATATATGTATATATGTATATGATAGGTAAATCATTTATTCATTCATGAAACAGATTAAATTCTTTTTCGAATCTGGTACTTGATTTTGGTTTTATATGTCTGTATTGCATCGAATATTGTGCTAAAACTTATGCGTATTTATACTTATGCGTATTAGTTGTTCAACTCAACTTTAGAATTTAATAGGTATAAAATGACCGTTTTCAGCCTCAAAGTGAACCCTTGACAAAACCTGGTGAAGCATGTTGGGATCAATTACCTCTAAATTGCAGTCCCCTGCTGTTGATGTGACATGCCTTTACGAGGATTACACTCAAATTTCCATTGTAGCAAAAAACCCTCAACTTTTTTCCCTTTCCTGTTGTGTACATTAATGATGCAAGCTGGAATAGTAGTGTAAGTAGAACTAGACGCAGTCGAATTTCCCAGTGAAAGTTTTCCCTGTAACACAATATCTTTAGTAGGCTGCCTATTGCGTATCAATGACCATCGATACTTTCGGTCATATTGCTTTGGCTCAGCAAAAAGGAAAAGAGCGAGATGGGACAAGGCCACAAAAAAGTTTTGATTTATGGCCGATCCCTGGTCATAAACGAGAACGATTCCTATACTGCGAAGTGGACTTCTAGGAACTATTGTGTTTTGAGCCCATGTAACCATCGAAGTATGCATGCCTGCCGGGAACCAAAGCGAATACAAATACATCCCACATGGACTTTTACTATGCGTTTATAATATAATCTTATAAACTTTTATAAATCATAAATTAATGCGTTCCAGTCTAGCTAAGCACACGTGTATAATTTTTTTTGGAATAAAATTGAATACGAGTGGGCTACCGGGTAAAGGAAATGTGTACTTTTTTCAGCGGGTATTTCTGGTTTCGATCGACGTGATTTCGCCTCATTACCCAAAAACGCCTTTCAGTCATGCACTTTACTTTCTTTTTACTGCATAATGATAACAATACTTTCCCCTGAATTATGTTACGCTATTCGAGTGTGTTCATATTTTTTTGTTCTCCGCTTGCTCTTACACTAGACATTATTACGAAACAAAAAGAAGCAAGCGTAATAATAATAAATTTAGAGCAGATCCCAGCTTGAGGTATTACATTCCCGTCCTGAAGTAACTCACTAGTCATTTTCCACGGATAAAACTATGAATTGACGGAGAGGTGAAAGCATAAATGATATATAGTTCCCAAGTAATCGCGTCATATTTGCCAATATTATGCCAATACATCAGCATCAGTAAATACTACCGATGGTGGTGAAGACTGAGAAAACTCTTGTTCCAAAAAATAAAGAACATGATAGAAATATACGTATGATGTGGGAACATCAACTACACAATGGGTTTTTTCCATCGGCTCTTTTCATCTCTTGTCAAATATTTCTATATGGGTTTCTCCTTTCCTTCAACATTTCCAAAAGCCCCATTTGAAGCTTAATGTTGAGCTTTCAGCTTGTTTTATTTTCCAAACAAGGGTTTTTGGTACCTGCCATAAGAAACAGGTTTTGTGTTTAAATTACATTCACCTCAACTCATCCTGATCGTCATTGCTTTAGAAATCGCAGAGGATGAGTTTAACAGTAGTAGTGTGGTTTCCTTTTGTATTCGCAGATAAATTGGCCAGAGTATCCTGCAATATTCAAGGTCATTTGATAAATGTGCAGCTGCCAGTTTTTGCCAAGATAATGCTTTCTTTCAACTAAAAAATCTTAGCTGTTTAATGTCTGCTTTCACTTTTCACCCCTGCTTTCTTATACATGACATGCCATTATCATGAGCTATGTTCAAGTGAGTTACACATTTTGTGGGGAATCTTTTCGAAGAATAAACTTGGACAAGCCCCTTGTATCAAACCTATGCATGAAGATTTTTCTTTTTCACCTTATCATCAATCGATGAAGGTGGAAGGTATTACACGGATTCTTCCTGGAGTTTGGTGGTACATATATCTATGGGCAATAGGCGTATGGTAGTCTTCTTGCCCCTACCTAACCAGTTCAGTAGAGTTCCTTTGTGATAAGTTCTATTTCTCTGGGCATTTAGTAACTGGTGAGGACGGAGAGTTCGACATGATGACAAAAAAGAGTGAGTTATGTGTGTTTTTGGCAGTTACTGGCCCACTCATCCTAACGAGACTGGTTTTATCATGCGTGTAATCGAAGGTGTCCTACTGGTACTGGATCAGGCTGTCTAATATACCAAATCCATGGCACGTACACTATCTTAAATTGTAATATGTACCTTTAAACATTCTTGATAAACCTACACCTTGGCTGATTCTTTTGACATTCTAGGAAAATTGGAGCAAGTCCTACCCAATGTTATAGGTATGCATTTACACAATAGAAGCTTACCAAGAATCTAAAGAATTCTACGTTGAGAAACAAGACAGTCTGCCTGCTAGTTTGACTGACTTTCTACTAATATGCCTATCGCTAAATTGTTGTGAGTCATAAGTAGTTTGGTCGGCGGCTCGAGGTCGTTAGTCGCAGAACTATGAAAGTGTCGGCAGGATGAGGACGTTCATGTTTTATGCAAAGTAAGCCATTGCTAGAGCCACCTGTACTACAAATACTAGAGTCCAATACCGCATTTGAATCTGATTTGTGGCTTGGCTTAGCAGCATTGGTTGGAATTCCAAGATTTATTTCCGTTTAATTTGACATATCCGGTTAAACCAGATAAAAGGGAGTTTTGGTTCAATAAAGCTGATGAGAATACTGTATGTTTGTTGGCGAATGATCCACAGGCGATTATGTTAAATCAAGCTTTTAGAATGCTTTGGTTTTTGAATCATCTACCATCACTTCTTTTATGTCAGTTTTCCCATTAGCAGTAGTGTGTGAAACTTCCTTCCGGTTTTCCAAATCAACACATTTCCATCGTATACTTTCCAGATTTTTGAGTGAATGCAAAAAACAATGCATTAAGTCGTTTTTATTACAAAAGTGAGGTGGTGCACTGGTGTGTTTGTGAGGATGATCAGCAACACAAAGACATGCATATTTTATACCTTTAATTTTATCTACTTTTGTGTCCATGATTGTGTACAGTATAAGTATATATCATTGAATTTGCATAATATTCAATAACGAGGAATATACATAGCTTACAACGAAGGACAAACTGGTATACTCTCAAATTATCTTTATCAACATCATCATAGATGAAACGAGACCATGAGTTTGTGACTTGTAAAACTTCAAAATTAAACTACAATATGGTCTCAGAGTATTTTGACAGTCCAAATTTTAAAAAGTTGAATTTTGTTGGCATTATGCATTGTGTACACACTGACTGGTGCTGCATGATTTACAAATACTGTACGTTCACAAGAAACAGTCCTACTAGTAGTCTTTTAAAAGGAAAACTAAATTCTGCAGAGAAATGTTTTGAAGTAAAGACAGTTGGCTTAATTTTAAGTGGACAATAATTAATGTGAAAAATTGTTGAAAATAGACAAGGATCAGCACAACAATTGTAGTTGCTTAAAAGTGACAACAGTAATAATAATTTTCTAGAAAAGTTTTGCCTCTGACCTCTTAGACTTATTCGCATATTGCGCACACAATGAATACTTCTGATATATGTCGTTTCGTTGTTCTCTGCGACGGGTAAAGTAAATTCTCTTTGGGAATTTCCAAGTGCTAGTACGTGAAATAGTTACACTTCCAAAACATGGGATTCAATAGTTTGTAGTTTGTCCATTCTCGACTACCTTGAAGTATGTACGGTGGGATTCTTTTTCTATGTCTTTTGTTATACACACTCATTCATATATGATTTGGAAAGGCACATTATTCAGACCAAAAGCTTAACGTATACATGATAAGAGTGTACAGTATGTAATATGTAACTACAATCTTGTCAAAGCTTGACTTCAGGGCTACAGATGTTTTCAAAGGGGACATTTTAACAAATTGGATTACTTTCTCCTTTTGCTATTGCAATCCTTAACCGAAACGGACCCCCTGAGGGTAGTGTGAGAATTGGAGTGAGAAGACGACAAAAATATTCTGGAAAAGGATGAGCAAACGATACAATGTGCTTTAAGAGCATCAACGGATTGTATGTATGAGCGGTGGCAATGTGTACAACAACCGGTGTGCTGCTGATGTATGTGGATACAAATATGTAGGCTTCCTGTAGAATTGCCTGTTTGTAAAAAAAAAATCCTCATGGATGGATTTTTCTGTAGATACTTGAAAAGCAACTAATGGTTAAAGTGGCATGCTCTGAACATAAATGGAATTTTTATCTTTACAGTTATTTCCCCCAAATGGTAAAGGTAAGTGTGTACATTCAACAACACACATATTGAATTATTATTATTATTTCGTGCCCCTGAGATCAAGGTAATGAGTAGTAATACTACCTAAGTACACACACACTTCAAAGGGAAAGTGGAATATTTTCTAAATTTCTTTCGTATGAACTCATTTTCACATTTGTGGGCACAAGTACCCCTTTCCTAGAGAGGTAGCGTAATTTTAATACATTCATTACGTTGTTTTTTGGTTTGGAATACGAACTGTTCCAAAAGTTTTTGCCTTCCATTCATTTTTAATAAACAAGTTGAGAAATGTGATTCACTTTTTAAAATTAAAAGGAAATGTATGAAAGGAAAACTACTTTTAAAATAACTTTTGAAAATGATAAGAGCATACACAAGTGTGGGTGAAAGCACTAAGCACAACATTTGTACATGGACTCAGTATATGGGAGTGGGAGGAGATGGTTTCTATGAAAGCTTTAGACGAAGGCAAAAACAGAAATGCAAACGTTAGTAATGTTAGAAACCACGTCATGAAAACTCCATTTTATCATCATTCCGTCAAAAAGTGCACACATTGACAAACAATATATTTTTGTGTAAACTACTACTGACGACAAGGGTTTGCTTTGATATCACATAATAAAAGGTCAACCATCTCTTTCAGGGCCAGTGACAAAGAAAGGGTAGGAATTTTTTGTTGGTACTTCAATGGGCCCCAACGACAAAATTCTGTTTTCTTCTCAACAACTGACAAAAGCGACATCAAGGAGAAATGTAAAGGAGAATTCCAGTAGAAAATCAAATGCTCTTGAACTTGCATAATAATATATATAGGTACATAGTTTCAACCAAGGTTCTTCAACACCCAGTAAACTTTTGATTTGCTATTTGCTATATTATTCGAATTCTTTAATTACGAACATTCCACATTATTTACAACTACACAATTTATATCAAAATTAACAAACTTTCAAAATATATTAATGAATAATCTATCAGGTTCCTATATCTATAACGATCCTATAAAATATAAAAGATATCCGTGAGGGGCTTTGATGGAGGAAAGGTCCCCATCACCGAGATAGCATTTCCACGTTGAATTGCGATTCCAATCCTCTGCACTAAAAAGGAACGAGATCGGGTCTCTCCAGATTGTAAACTGAGTAATCCTCCTAATTATTAACTGCTATATTATTATCTTATGAATCGCTGGTTTCATGTACCTTTTTGTTAATTACTTCCTCAATTTCACCTTTATACCCAGCTCATATATTCTCAAATATTGGACACAGTTGGCATTACTTGCCAGACTAAGATTTAAATATGTGCATAGTGGGTGGTTGTTCTTTCTGAAATTATGCTGCTATACAGTATAAAATCTCAAACCATCATAGAATCAAATGAAAAAGTTTTCAGATACATGACTAATATACTGATTAGCTAACTGTCTTAGAATATCATCAACCAACAGACGGACAAAAGCTATCAACCCGTCCAATATAAACAATTTTATGTTTTTCATCACAATTCTCCCCACAGCACATTTTCAGTGTTTCTCGGTGCATCTACTATCAATCTTTGCAGTTTGAACAACAGAAAGCTGCTAAAAATCCAGACCGCAATAGAAAATTGATAGGCCGGAGGTGTATCTCTAATTTAGCAGAAACACCAAAAGTGGCGAAATACTATAGAGAAACTTGATGTTTTTCTACGGTAAAAATACACGTATACAAAGTGTGTGCGAGTATTCTACGAATTTTCTGCTGGCACACTCCTCTCCTATATAAATAAATTACCCAGAGAAAAGCTGGTTTCAATGAATTGACAGTAAAAGCCAGTAGACCTCACTAAAACAACAAACTTGTTGATGTAGCTTTAACTTGACACGAAAAATGTTTTGCCAAAAGGCAACAGACCGAGAGTCGGTTTTCATGTCTGATAAATATTGATGCAGGGCAACATAAATGGCAACTTTTGTTGTCTTTTGAGACCCACACACGAGAAGTGAGCAAAATACACATTATCAAGGCATTATTCAGAATAGTAATACCGAAAATTCCATGCTTCTATGTTTTTTATTTCTGTGAAGTGAAAAAGTGCTTTTATTTCTAACATTTCATTACTGATTCACAGCACGGTTCATTCAACAGCCATTTTCCCTATTTGTTAAACTACATGATTGTGAAAGCACATTTGGAAATATATTAGCCTGCTTAATTTTTTTGAGTTGTTGGCTTTATAAACAGATATCTGGTATGAAATGGAAGAATGACGCACGCTCTGTTGGATATTTCACCGGAGGCATAAACGTATCAAAAATGGTTTCCATTATATATGGAAACAAACGGTGCGAAAATCACCTTCAACTTTCATCAAATTGACATTATATTATTATTATACAGGCACTTATTAGGGCCCATCAAGATTACTTACTAGAATATCATGGGAATAACTTTAGGGTGAATTTACCCTCATATACTTTCACCCACCCACTTGTGTGTAAATAAAAGGTTCTCTGTGACCAATATCTAACACGCACGTTCGCAAGAGTTACAAGCGTAAGTAAACGTTATTGCTGGATGGCTAAATTATTGAAAATAATTTTAGAATTCCTCAGAATAATATCATCCAAAATGATAATAATTATTAATTTGATGAGAGACGTATGTATTTAAAGGGTGGGGCAGCCTTAGTTGCAGTCTTGCAAAAAAGCTGATTACGTAAGTTCCACATTATGCTACATATGTAAATGCGTCCATATATGTACGTGAATGCAGGTGTTTCCTAATTCAAAAAATTTCAAAACTTGCATTGTATACACCCACGAACGACCAACCTACTTTGACTGTACAGTTCCTGTATTTTTTATTATTGTGTTACAAAAACTAGCTTTAATTTATTGAATTTTCCTCCAAGCTTTCTACAGAGTATGAAGATTTATAAAATAACTAAATAGTTGGTGCACACAAAGTTTCATGTAGTTTGCGGAAATTAAATTTAACCACAACTGTTTCAAGACTAGATTTGGCATGAGAAAATACGTAGCTACATGAAATACAAGAAGCTATAGAAGCTATTTCTATCCATCCTACACCATTTAAGAAAGTTGGAAGTTGATCCGTATTTTAGAGCTAATATTGCATTATTAATGCCAGTATCACTTACATATTACAGCTCAAAAATGCAGTCTGTAAACCTTGAGCGTTTCTGGCCTTCCAATCCCACAGGAGTCGATTTAGATGCACCAGTTTGAAATATGTGTCGTACATCTTTTTCTACGATTACTTTTCCACATTAAATCTGACATGTATTTTTTTAAACAAACAGCAGTAATAAATATATAAGCTGTTAAAAAATGTTCTCCTTCGTATGACTAACGTAAACAAAATATTATATATCAACAAGCAGATAGCTCACTTGGGTTCTTGTGTCCGAAGACTAATTTCATATCTTGTTTGAGGGTAGCCAACTTATCATAAGTACCTAATCTAAAATCCTAGAAAATGAAATGGCGAAATTGATGTCATGCTGTGAGCTGAGCTCAATCCATTTTCAACCCTTGAAAACAAATTCGCAGAAATGTGATCTGATGGCATGAATTATGATCTCAACTGAATTCTTGCATTGTATGATTATGATGTAATAATGTGATAGTATGGGTGGATGCATGCGTATTAAAAAAAACTCACTTTTTCACATACCTATAAGCAAGAATACATGCACCTTTCTATTCAATGGAAACGAAAACATTTATTTTCACCCATCATTTTGTGAAAATGTGTTTCGACTAAACAGAAGAATCAGCAAAGACAAGGCGAACATAGCATTGTAATAAACATGCGTGGGCAATAACTTTTAGACGAAGAAAAAAGGATCAAGATAATAATTATGGAAATGGAATTTCTCTCAATATACACCTACTCATGTGGTAAAGCTTCATATAATCATAACGTAAAAGCCCACTTTGGTATGTCAATAGTGAATAGATACCAAAATATGAAAAGTGTGCAGTAGAGTGAACGTAGGTATGCGGGGTTTGACCAGCAGCAAAAAACCTCGTTCTAAATACATAAAATGCTCTCGGTTAAAAATTCAAATAAAAATAATAGGTACATGTATGAAATCTCATCCATATCCACCCATCTGTGTAAACCCCATCTCGACTATATATTATATCTAGTCGAAAGTAGAAGTAAAAGTGCGTTTAAGCAGAGACGCCATAATTGAATGGTGAAAGGTGCAACTCCTAATAAGTTATATGTGATTTGACGAGCTGATAATGAAGTGCTAAAAACTATGCAGTACTGCGCAAAAATCATGGCAATGAAATCCAGCGCATTTCACATAATGGTCCATTAAACTTAACTCAGAACAGGAAGGTTTGTCAAAATGGAAAGTACTCCGTACTCGACGCGGTCCTTATAGAACTAATAAAAAAGAACTGGAACTGTGGGCTGAAAGTGAACATTAAGTGGTGCTTTTACTTTATGTACTCTTGATGGTACACAAAGTAAATTTGCATTTAGCATAAAACCTCGTGCAACGCTGCTTCAGAGACGCAAACAAAGGAGAAAGCTTGTAAATCCGGTGTATCTGATGAAAATTGGTATTTTATGAGAAGCCCATGCATCTTAATCTAAAACAATGCGTCCAACGCCATCCTGTTGGTATTTTTTTCTTGCTAGCGGTGACTCCATTGCTGCTGTATACAGTACTGCATTTACATGTACCACAAGTGCATTCCGGTTTTCCAAACGACCTTCCTTAAGTACATAGGGATACCGCGGTTGCGGTTTCGGTTAAAACCGTCCTTCGGTTTCGGTTTCAGATTGTAACCGAACCGATAACCG
>JAQIXW010000325.1:0-34521 GCA_034700685.1 Willowsia buskii
GATTTGCGAATTGACGTTTGGTGTGTCTTTTGATGGCGCCGTAAATAAAATTTATACCGGTATCTTCGAGGACACTGGGGACATGAATAAGTTAAGTCGGAATGTGTTTGCTGATGTGTTTTCAAACATTCTCTCCTTCCAAATGATGAAGCACAAATAGAGCACTTCTGAGGTTTCTCTCCTGAATGTACATATTGATGGCGTTTCAGCCTAGCATTTGTTACGAAACACTTTGCACAGAGTATGCACTTAAATGGCTTTTCACCTGTATGGGTAATTATATGATGATTAAGTTTACTAACTGATCCACTTTTTTACATTTTCTTTGAATACGAATAAATTTTTGTATCTTACGTGCTTGCTTCGTTAAATCAATTCAATTCAAAACATTCCTTCCTCAGCCCATAAATACATAATTTTCCAACATCACTGCTTAACCTATACTATATACTAAAAACTTATATCCTTAATTTGCATGGCAGGAACTTACTTAACTTAAACAAAATTTTGAATCTAAATATTCCATTTAAACTATATATTTTTTACAACTCTGACACCTAGCTGTGAAACGCATGCAACTTTTACCCCCAGAACCATTTCCTTTATTCTTCTTTTCATGCAAAATATTTCTGCAATAAATTTCTCTACACTTTCTCTATGACGCAGCATAAAATTGCAAAGAAAGGATTAACATTCGACTTATCTTTCGTTTATGTGACCTCTCATATGCCTGAATAAATTGCCTCTCTGATGAAAATCCTTCTCACAAAGGATGCAACTGTGGGCTTTAGGCTCATTTCGTGAGATGTGAGTGAGAGAATGATTCCTTAATTCATATTGTGCTATAAATCCGACGCCACATATTTCGCATATATAAGGCTTTTCTCGAGTATGGCGTCGTCTGATATGCGCATTTATATTGCTCTGACTGGTAAACGCTTTGTCGCACAATTCACAAAAGACTTTCTTCTCGCCCACATGAGCCCTTAGATGCGTAAGAAGGACTCCATACAACAGGAAAGCCTTTTCGCAAAACACACATTGGAAAGTTGCTGTGCGGATTGACGTTTGATGACGTTTCTTTTGATGATAATGTAAACCAGTCTTCGAATTGTATTTTTGAGGACATTTGGCACATGAATAAGTTAAGTTTGAATGTGTTTCCTGATGTGTTTTTAAATGTTGTTTCGTTCCAAATGATGCGGAGCACACTGAACACTCGTGAGGCTTCTCTCCAGAATGTACGATATGATGGCGTTTCAGGTCTCCATTTGTTCGAAAACACTTTCCACAAATTATGCACTTGTAAGGCTTTTCTCCTGTGTGGGTTGTCATATGTTGATTAAGTTCACTAACGGTGAGAAACATTCTGTTGTACAAAAGACACTCCTGATCTTTTTTTCCTAAATGTATTTTCACGTGTCCGGCTAGTATAGTTTGGCTCACAAATGATTTGTCGCAGATGTCACATTTGTGGTCAAGCTGTCCCTTGTGAATTTTTATGTGTCGTTCTAAGCTTCTCTTGGAGGAAAGATTTTTGTTGCAAAGTTGACACGGATATCGCACCATTTTGTGATGATATTCGATATGATAATACCTTCCCTTCTTTGATTTGAATGTTTGATCACAATGGTCACACTGAAACTCCATCGTGAACTCTAGCTACAGATGAATTCAGTCAATTGTGTTAAATATTATTAATGATTGCAGAGTCAAATGGATTTCAATTGTAGATTAATATGGGTTTATTTACCTTCCAGAATTTGTCTCCAGTGATTTTAGCTTGAACTTGCAGACACGTATAATTAACTATTTTACGAGCTTATAATATTTGTTTAAACACACGCCACTGGACTCTAAAATTAAACTCTCGAGCAAATAAAATACTAGTGATAATTATAATTAATAATTTGTTGAGTCTGTATCTTGGTTTTAAAATATTGTTTTGATTTTGAGTTCCTGTATTATAGCATAGCAGCTGAGTGGATTCATCACTGCGAAGCAAATACATGGATTATGATTTTCCTGTCTTTAGTGTTTTGTGTATTGTTGTTGTGAACAAGATAGTTACTTGTATTTATGATGCAAGTTTGCGCATACCAGTAATGTATGCATCTTAAGGACAGAGGAGGAAAAATCTTTAGCTTTTACACAAATAGGTATGGGATTAGTTGAGCAACAGGCAAGATTACACTGAATGGCTTAGTTGAGTTTATTAAAATTTGGTATACATTTAAGCGTATTGACAGCCAACAGAAGGAACATAACTCATTTTGAAAGTTTGTGCCGAAGATGACAACATTTTATGTACAGTTTGTAATTGTTTTATATGAAATCTTTCGTTTAGACTGAACAGGGGACGAAATAAAACTTTAAACTATACTTGCTATTGTTATTATTGCAGTGTGTGCCTATGCAGTTTCTGTACTTTGTAACGGAAAAGCTAATTTACAAATGCAAAATTGCCAATATATAGATCTAGTTTTGCGAGTATAAAGAAAAAAAGTAGGGAAACATTCCAAAGGCTACACGTGAAATGCACGCTCAAGATCTACATCTAAACAATCAAAATATTAGGTAAAATGTGATTTACGCATTCAGTGGACGACATATTCCCAATTCAGTGCATCGCAATTTTCATGCTTATGCTTCCATGGCGTGAAAACGGTTTAACTTTTTTTTTGTGATATTTAGTAGATATGATTATAAATAATTTCAACAGAATACAATAAAATTTAGTGCATTTATGCTATTAGTGAAAAAAGTTATTCAAAATCCTTTAACTTTTATCAAAATGGTTTACATTAAAACTAACAATAATAAAATTTATTTGAGTTTTCCGCGCTGAATTGAAAAAGTTGGTTGAATTTTGAAAAAAAGGAAGAAAGAAAGACGCTTTGTAACTTGCATATTTACCATATTACAAAAACAAATCTGATAATTATTTGCGAAATTTGATTACAGGAGTTGAAATATAAAAAACGCGTTAAAGTACAACCTGAATATGTTTTGAAAAAAGTTAATCGCTAGCGTATGTTAAAATTTCTGAATGCAGATTTGGATCAAAAATCAGAATTTGGAGTTGGGAAATGTGGATCTGCAGGGGGGTATGTGTTCTAGAAATTCTAATTTAATTACTTTTACAAAAATGTTCATAAAATTTTCGAAGAGCACGTGAAAGTTAACAAAAAAGTTTATAAAATTTTCGAAGACCACGCGAAAGTTTACAAAATAGTTTATAAAATTTTCGAAGAGCACGCTAGAGTTTACAAAAAATTGACTATTGGTAATAAAGGTAGGCTCACTTTTATTAAAGTGGGGGTAGTAGTACTTCAAAGCTGGGTGGGATATCAGAGTAACAAAATTATATCTAGACCAGATAAGGTCAAAATTTAGCTCAAACAAATTTCCATAATATACGCTTAAACTACTTAAACTGTAACTGAAAATACACTTAAACTTTAAATATATTTAAGACATTTTGAAATTTTACCCTTGAAACCTTATCTTGTTTCTAGTATTCGTTCTTTAGCAATTTCTTGGATTTTTGCATGTTTTGATTAAATTACCAGGAGGACTAAGGATGAGAGAAATAATGGCACAGTCTTAACTACTTTTTCTGCATTTGTTCCAAAACAGTTTCCACAGTTAAAGCACTTATATAGCTTTTCTCCTGTGTGGATTATCATGTGTCTATTTAGTTGACCAACGGTGAAAAATGTTCTTTTGCGCAGAAGACATTCATGTTCCATTTGGCCTAAATGACATGTCATGTGAATTTTCAGTGTCCATTTACTCACAAAAGATTTAGAGCAGATGGCACATAAGTGGTCACGTTGTCTCTTGTGAATTTTTATGTGTTGTTTCAACGTATGGTTGGAGGAAAGAGATTTGTCGCAAAACTGACATGGATATCGAATCTTTTCGTGATGATATCTGATATGATCATATCTTCGCCGTCTTGTTTTGAATGTTTGCTCACAGTGGTTGCACTGGAAGTCCATGGTGAACTCTAACTACAAATAAATTCAGTCAAATTTATAAAATTTTATTGCAGATTTTAGACTCAAATGCATTTCGATTTAAATTTAATGGTTTATTAACCTGCCAGAGTTTACCTCTGGCAGGTTTTAGCTTCGACTTGCAGACATATATTATTAACTACTTTACGCACTTATTGTATTTGTTTTAACACACGCTAATGGATTCCAAAATTAAACTGCTGAACAAATGACACCGCTAGTTATAATGTTTTTGCTGAGTATACTTCTTGGTTTTAAACCACAATTTTGATTTTGAGCCCTTGCTTTATTGCAGCTGAGAGGAGTGATCACTGTAAAGCAAATACGTGGAATGTGATTTCACTGTCGTTAGTGTTTCCTGCAGTATAGCTGTGAACAGCATTGTAGCTTTTATGCTTTCAGTTTATTCATACCTTTAATGTATGCATCTTGAGGACAGCGGAGTAAAGATAAGCTTTAGCTTTTATACAAAAAGGTAGGTATGCATATAATGGAGCAACAAGTTACCGGTTTATACAACTAAAAATATGTTTAAGATACATGTAGGTTTCTGGAAATTCGATGGCCACGTAGAGAATGCTGTATTAGATAGCCTTGTGTGGTCTCTTTGACGCCACAAACTTACATGCATAGCCTTTTTAAAGTAAGTGTTGTCGCTTGATGTGGCCGTGTTTGTTGCTTGCACTAAGAATCAATCTGTCACACATTTCACTGAAAACTGGCGGTTCACTCACGTGAGCTCTAACGTAACTGGATAGATTTTCACTGAAAAGTGCTATCACAAAACATATATCAAAACATTTGTGTGGATCCAAGTATGATGCGTTCTTATATTTACGTTGTTGTAAAATCACCTTATGCATGTATTTCCATGGACAATAATATTTTAAATAAATATGCGTTGCTGGTGTCTTTCAAATTGTTTTTATTCCTAAAGACAGATAAACACATTGTGCATTTGTAAACACTCTCTCCAGAATGTTCCTTCAGTTTAGCTTCCATCCCAAAATATTTTGCACACGTGTGGTGTACGTTACGATTAGCAATTTTTGAACAAATTCAACCTGCGAATTTTTTATTTTCACTGCGGTGTTTGAATAATCAATAATATATTGCTTCATTGGACATTTCCTTAATGGAGCGGGACTTTTACACGAGAACGGAAGCCTACACTTACTTTGAAGATATCGAAATTAACCAATTCTCTACATATCTAACGTACTCTGGCATGTCACAAGTCACTAGTCACAGTTCTCGTCTTAAACACATGGTTGTCTAAACCATTTTAAATATTTGATTCACTTAATTTGTGTATGCTTTTTAAATGACGCGACATATTGGCAGCATCATTAAATTCGTGACCACATTCTGCACAGGTGTACTCTTTTTCCATTATGTGGCATTTAATATGCCTGAATAAACTGCTTCTTTCGTGAAAATCCTTACCACAAAAAATGCACTTGTGAGCTTTAGGCTCACTCGGGGACAAATGAGTGACAGAATGTCTCGTCAAGTCACAATGTGTTATAAATCTGTTGCCACATGATCCGCAAACATGCGGCCTTTCTAGAGTATGTTTTCGTCGGATGTGCAGATTTTTGTAACCGTTACTGTTAAACTCTTTGTCACACAATTCACAAAAAAACACTTGCCTCACCCACATGAGCTCTTAAATGCGTAAAAAGTGTTCCATGGGACAGAAAAGTCTTTTCGCAAAATATACATTGAATGGCTGATTTGCGGGTTGACGTTTGATGTGTCTTTCTGTGGTGTTGTAGACCATCTTTAGACTTGTATTTACGAGAACACTGAGGGCATGAAAAGGTCAAGTTGGAATGTGTTTGTTGATGTCTTTTTAAATGCCCTTTGTCTCCAAATGATGCAGAGCAATGTGAGCACTTGTGAGGTTTTTCTCCAGTATGCACGGTTTGATGGCGTTGTAAGTGTGTGTTTTTTCGGAAACATTTTTCACATATTTTGCACTTGTATGGCTTTTCTCCTGTGTGAATTATCATATGTTCTTTAAGATTTGTAACTTCGTGAAACATTTTATTGCACAAAAGACATTCGTGTTCCTTTTCGAGGGAATGTATTTTCATGTGTCTAGCCAGCGTTCTATTGCTCGCAAAATACATCTTGCAGATGTCACATTTGTGGTCTAGTTGTCCTTTGTGAACTTTTGTGTGATAGTCTAAGCTTTGTTTGCAAGATAGTATTTTGTTGCACAACTGACATGGATATGGAATCTTTTCGTGATGATATTTGACATGATTATATCTTTTTACTCTTGTTAGGAATGTTTGCTCACAACGGTCACATTGAAAATCCATCGTGGTCTTTTTCCACAAATCAATTTAAATAAGTCAAATAAATAACAACAGCTACAAAGCTTCAGTTGTAATTTTGTTGTATTTGGCTAGCAGATTTGTCTCGGGTGAATTTAACTTGGATAATATTTTGCTGATGCACCGTAATTTTAAATGCTCGAGCAAACGACAGCATTAGTGGCAATGCGTTTTTGTTGAATATAGTTGTGTTGTGATCTTGAGCTGCTCTGCTATCTCATCACAGCTGAGAGAAAACATTTATGTGAAGCAAATACACGGAGCACATATGTCATTCTCTGTATTTAGTGCTCCTTCGTTTAGTTTGCTGTGAACCAATATAGTAAAAGTTAATACTAGATTGTATATTGGTACATCCCATATATATATATATATATATCACACATGTCTCTATATGTGTGGGAAGTTCTCACTGGGAACCATTTCAATAAATTGAGAATTATCACTTTTCCGAAACGTTTACATCACACAGTACCTATGATAGCGAAATCAATCAGTTATTAAGTAGATATTAGAGTGCAAAATAAAAATGCAAAAGGTCTTAAAAACCTACGTACTGGTGAAGGAAGCTAACCTTATTTTTTGTTAGCAATGAAAACAACGTGTTTATTAAATTTTGACTAAAAATACAATGTTATTATAAATATTTCATACAAAAATGTGGAGACACGTGCAAAATATTACTGTATTGAAGAATTCTGTGAACGCTATTTATCAAACCGGTTGAGGTAAGCATGCATTTGGGTTCAGTTTATCTTAGAAAAGAAACTGAGCTAAAACATTAACTATTATTTGATTTAAAAATTCACCGGATGAAATACGTACACCCAGATGATATGGTGACAACTAAACATGATATTTTCCGAAACAGTCTATCGTCAATGTTGATATAACAAAGTAAATATTTTCTGAATTATTGTTCAAAATGTCTATAGTTTCTGCATGCAAATGAAAGGGATACGCAATAAGCTTAATTTGTGTGACATTTATTAAGTTACATAAGTGAATATGCACGACACAAGATGGATAAATTTTCCATTTGAAAACGTTCCCGTTTACCTAAAATGTCAGGTTTGTCACCTTAGTTGGAGATTTTGCCTGCAGCTTTTTTCACACCTAATACAAAACATATGCATACTTGTCATTGCTTTAACGTTAGAAAATTCATAGGAGGTAATCTCAGATGAAGAATAATTTGTGAATTTCTTTCAAAAGATGCGACGTATGCCAATATGATATTTAAATAAAATCGTTCCAGAAAATAATAAAAATTATTTGATTTTGAAGCTCTGCCAGTTGCAACAAGATTAATTATGATGCTTAACACAAACATATTTGTAGAGCATGAATGCTAAATTCCACGTAAAGAAGTGAATCATTGGTTATTTTGTATTGAAGAACTCAATCTTCCAAAATCTACCTGTAGTGAATCACGTAAGTGAAGTGCAAAATGTCGATGATATTGTGGGTATCACATGAAAAAACAAAATGCTGCTTGTTGCTCACATGAGCCTAGCAATAAAAAGGTAATTATATTATGAAGGCCAAAAAAACAACGAGGGAATAATAGTTATTACCATTTTTAAAAACATTTTCTAGGTATATACATATGCTAGATACGACATGGCTAAATGTACGCAAAGTAAATGCTGTCGAGTTATTGTCGTCCAGGAATGAAAACGATATCTATATTCATTCAATCGTAATTAGAAACGAACACGTGTATCGATTTCATATACTAAATAGTACGTCTTGGATTCTGATTCTAAGACTACAGTTCTCGTTATACATAAGTATATACGAATAGACAATTCTCAGTAAATGATTCTCACCACGAGCAGCACGAAACTTTTTAGTCTTTGTAAATAGTTTGAGCGCTATAAATATTTTATCATTTTGTAAGCTTAAAAGGTTGTTTTTTAAAGTTATAAAATTCCTTTATTTTACCTCATAAGTTTCTGATACCCTTTTATGTTTGAAAAGGACAATGATTTCAAATCAATTTGTTTGCAAGAAACCGTACTCCAATTCTAATTGCTAGTACACTGCCAACCAAATTTTAATAAGTGGTTAAAATTTCAATTTTTTCGAAAACCATAACTATATTATAAAAAGTTTACTCTGCTTATAATCTATAATTAAAATGTGGCGAAATACATTTTTGGAATCCCGCAAGGGTGATGTGTTTAAATTGTGAGTTTGAGTATGGTTTTGAAGATATTATTGAAAACTAATATTCGAAAACAAATGAACAAATGACAAATACTCTTCAAAATATAACATTGGGATTTTGAGCATTCCAAGAGGCTTTCTCCAACTATTTGAAATTAACAAAAACAGTTGAAAAACATCACCAATTTTGTTATGCTCCTTATGATGTGTCTATATTATATTGCGGCACGGCACTTCATGTATTTGGACATAACAACAGTACAGACATGTATTGTTATTTTGCATGGGCTTATTTTATCCTATATACTTTTGTATGTACTACTCAAAATGCAATAGACAATTTTCAGAGTACTATATTAGGAACCATGGCATAAGTAGGTATATTTTGGTCTTGTAGTGTTGATGCAACACCAAACCGCAGCATATAAATATATGTATGTATGTATATGTGTCATGTGTTATAACATAACATTTTTACACAACGGACACATTTGCCAGACTTCCTAAAATACTTAATAAGTCTTTTGGCCCAACCCAATAAAGAGATAATATAGGGTTGAGTAATTGTGCACTTGGGCAGCAACAAATGTTGGAAGAATTCCAAATTAGATCTGAAAATTAAACAGAGTGTATCACAGTGCGTGACAAATCATTTGTGCAAACTACAAACTGTAAATATCTGAATCCGAAGATTCAATTTCATGATATGTAATTTCTTAAATTAATACTAATCGGCCTACTAATCGTAAGCTCATTTTACCTAAAGTTATATGTACATCCGAAACGGGTGGCTACTTTTGCAAGTTCAATTTTATGTAAGTCATCTGATCGACAAAAAGATGGCGTTCTTACAGTTTCATTAACAAATATATTTGCCATGTCAAATTAATCTAATATAACCCTGCAAATTCCGGTGATCAGAATTTATAAAAGTCGGGCAATTTGTGGTATTTACCCAACTTTTATCCATACAACTCTTGCCATACAGGAAGTAATCAGTCTGAATACTATATTGAGAAGTCTATTGTTAACACATTTTCCCTTAGACCGTAAACATGTTTTTCGTTCACTACATAAATTATTCTAAAATTACACAAAAGTAAAACGGTTATGAAGGTATATGACCGATACATAACATAATCCTAACAAGAACTTTTAGTTCTAGGACTCCAGACTCATGCGAACATTTACACTATAAAAACAAGTAGTAATCTAGGCCCATATAAATATTATACTCTTTTCCTCAATTTTTTGCAAATATAATATTCCATTTATTCGATTTGATTAGTCATAAAACTCTTGTAGTAATCCTAATAATTTCAAATTCTTTCTTAATAAACATTTATATCGTTAATGCTACCAAAAATCCTTAATAGTTCTAGTTTTAAAGAATTTTTTTTCTATTCAAAATTCAAAATAAACTTACGTTCTATACACGTTAATGAATACCACGGACATATAAATGCTATTAGTCAAAAATACTTGAAATATTTGTTCAGCAGAACATCAACGATAAATCATTTGATTTATTTTCAAACTTGCGAAAAATAAATATCTTTTTCCTAAAGCATTCAATTCATAAACATAACCTCACTCTTCTTATACAATAGCCTTTTTTAAACCTTAACCATGTTTGCTTACCTACTACTAATTTTTGTATTCTTCTCCGTGGTGAAAACAAGTAAGGGAAATGTTTGTGACACCTATCTTTTCAGAAGCAATTTTCAAAAACTACTTGACGCATTAGCCTCGAGCAATTATGACATTGTGTTTGCTTCCTTTGATCTAGTTGATTGCAATTTCCATTTAAATGCATCTCGTTACATTCTTCTAAGCCGAAATGCAAATGTTACTGTAAAATATAATTTTCCTTTCAAACACAGAAAACCTTTACATTGTATTCTGAAAAGTGAACAAGGAAATGTAGACCAGTTTACTGGATTCGGGATGCAACCATCCACAATCTTTATAGCAACAGCGAGTCGTATAACATCCGGACATGAAATCAAAGGAAACGACTATTTCTCTGAGAAGCAACTAAACTGGCCATCAGTAAAAATTGTCCTCTACACGATGAAAACGACTCACCAGCTATTCCAAATTAGGTTCACTTTTTTATGTAACGGCTACTGTGATGAGAACGCCCTCAGTGGAGATTTTGATTCTGAATTCATCGTCTCAATAAAGAACGCAGTAAGGTTACATCACAAACTATTTCGTCTTGCTAACCAAAGAAAAGTTGACGTTTTCGTGAATCCTCGTAACCCAAGTGAATATATTGAATACAGGAATAATTTCTTAACATGTTGGGACCTGATTTTTACTAAAAGATTTTGGGATTGTACCTCTTCTAAAATGTTTATCATCCTGTTAAAATTGTACCACAATATAACTATCAACCCAGTGGAATACATTTATCCAGAATCGATGAATGGTCAATACGATACTGATCAATATTTAATTGGAGCTATGCCGTCCAGCAAGTACAATCACTCATCACAGTTAGCATATTGGAAAATCAGCTGCATAAAATCTCGAATGGAGCGATATCAAAAACTTTTTTATTGCCTGATGCATGAGGACGGAGTTAACAATACTACAAATTCTATTAGATATTCCACATGGACCAATCCATTTAGCTTGGATGCCTGGGGTATTTGCTTGTTGACAGTTGTAGTGATTTCTGTTTTTGAATCCTGGAAGAAATTTAGTCTGTGTTATATCCGCATCTTAATAGATAGTATTGGGATTTTCATTGGAGCAGCCTCCTCAAAATGCGTTTTCCAGAGTAAACTTTTTACTCTGCTTCAGGTGGTTGGAATGCTCATGTGTATTCTTTACGGAAACGAGATTTTAAGTCTGCTTACAATTCCAGCCCCACCCAAAGTATTTTCCAACTTGAGGGAGCTGCTTATGCATGGATATAAAATATTCTGGTCGAATAGATTTCCCCAAAACCGATTCCAGAATTATCATGCAATTTTTAAGGAAAATGGTTTGCTCGAGTCTCTGAACAATAGTTTCTATATTGTAAACAAATCTTTCGCAAATTTGGATCTGGCAAGTCTTGCTACAAAGCAAGTTTCCTTTACAATAGACAAATATTTTGAAGTAAATAGGCATTATATACAGAAGCTAATTGTTGAAAATTTTGACAAAAAAAATGCACAATGTTACTATTTACCACAAATATTGACCACAGTAAGACATTTTACTGAAGTTTACACTATGAACCGAGTATGGATATTTGAAACTCACCAAAGGATTGTTGAAGTTGGACTTACTACAAAATGGGACGATTGGATGATGTTCTCGACAAGGTATCATTTTAATTTAACTCTTGAAGACCAGAATCCTAATAAGCCCGTTCCAGGGGACAAAATCCAAATTCAGGATGTCTACGTCATACTTTTTTTGCAGCTAGTTGTTTTATTGATAAGCTTTTTATGCCTGTTGCTGGAAAATGTGTATAATTATAAACGAGAAGGAAAGGTCAACAAAGTTACTTGTATTCAAAAGGGTGCCACAGATGATGGTTTAAGCGGAAATGATGATTTTAAAACCAGACATACTGAAATGGATTCACTTGAGAAAACGGATGGCATTGATGTTTTTAAAATACATCGCATTACGCCATCGAAACAACAGACAAGTTTGGTACCAACTGTAAATATAAACACTGACGACGAACTAGCCACTTTGCCATTGGAAGTGTCACATCCAACAACTGAAAGCAGCCAAGAGGACGCAACTGAAGGTTTGTGAAACTTGTTATCGGATATTTGAAGTAAAAATTTGTTGAATGCAGAAGAAAATAAAAATTCAGCCATAAATCTACTAATATGACTTATTAATTTTTACACATTTGAAAAATTATGCATTTAATAAATAAAATGGCATCCATAGCAGATAAGGTCAAAATTTAGTTTGATAATTATTTTGGTGAGCTTTCTGACTGTCTGGAAGAACAGAAAAAGCAAATGAAATGTAAATTTTTATGATTGTGTACATAATTTTGGAAATCAGACAAGTAAAAGCTGACTATTACACACAAAATAATAAAAATACAAACTTATAATTACCTAAAATCATTCAACTTTTTATTACAATAAATTTACAATTGAGAATCACTGTAAATGGGAAATAATTCAATGGTAACCAATAAAAAAATAAATTCTTAAACTATTATAAATTCTTAATTTATGCGAATTTTAAGACATTATCATCGAAATAAACTTTTGCTCGTTTCATTCAATTTTTATTATTATAATTTTTGCGTATTTTTGTGCATATTTTATTGAGAATCGACAAAAAGACCTGCACAATCTTAAAATACGCTTGCCAAAATACAACCCATCAGTATTACTTCTTAATCATTTCATCCAAAATTATTTACCGCTGCTTTTGCACTATAAAAAAATTGAAGCAACAAGAATGCAATCACTACTTGAAAACCAATCCACGTCTATTGCGTTTTCGGATTTAGTAATTTATACATGCATATACGCATTTTTTGCTTCAATAATATTCCATATTAACTAACGTACTTACTCAATTTACCATTGCTAGAACCAAAAAGATCTACCTTCAGCTTTTTCCTTAGACAAAACTCGGCTTTCCAAAACACACAAGTCTTCGGTAACATAGCGTAATTTTTTAACATCGTTTTGCTTATTTTACAGTAGCTATTGCTATCATAAATTTACAGAAAAAAGTTTTCATCCGCCGTTTGAAATTCTTTTTGTATCAATAAGTTTAAATTTGGAATCGCTGCGAATGAGAGAATATATCTCTTTGAAAATTGAACATTTAATACTAAGCCATTATGTTACAATTTATGCTATAACCGAAAATAAGTATGGCATTTAATATATTTTATGCAATTTTTTATTACAAAAGTGAGAATAGAGTGTATGCGTCAATCTACTCTCTGCACATGCTTGGAAATAAATTATTGTCTGGTGTAGCTCAAAGTTAATTTAGAATGTAGAGTTAGCTAAGCGTATTATTTTGGTGCGGGCAGTGTGGATATGTTGGGATATGGAATTATTGGAATTGAGAGAGTCCCCTTCTTACATGCTTTCATAATTTATTTGTGAAAAATATGCACATAGGTATGTATTTATTTACAACTACAATAATTGAAAATGATACAATCTATAATTCATCAGACTGAAAAAGGTAAACTATTTCTCACAAAACCAACTTAAAATACATACAAGTTCTTGTTATAAACCAAACTCATCCAAACAGAATTTCGATAAAGATAAGCATATAAATGGGAATCACTGTGAATACATTATTTTTTTTGCAAATCCGATAACAGATTTCGTGCATTCAGCAGAAAAATATCATACTTTAACCAATTAAATCTTACAATTAAATATATTTACAAATTTTACCGTAACGAATATCTAACTTATTTTCTTTCATAGTTTCAAGTGTGTGCTATATTGTATGATCCGAGTTTTAATATGGATAAAAAGTTGAAACATTTTATAAACTGACGTGTGTTCGCACAATGCGTTAAGTTAAGCAGGTTTTGAAAACATTCCTCCACAAAGAGAACATATTTGTTTCTTATGGTCCAAGCCTTTTTCACGTGTAAAATTAATTCTCCTTTACCCATAAGTAATTTGTTGCGGATATCGCATTTGTGGTCAAGTTGTCTTCCGAGAGTTTTTAATTATCACTGTAAGATGTAAGGCACGTCACCACGTAAGGCATTTCATTTGACATTTTATAAATAGAGGGATATTTTTACAAGAGAGGGCAAGCCCACGCTTCCATTTTTGTTTAGTATACTATCTTATAATTTTTTTTTGAAAACTCCCACGGTGGAATTTTCTCAAAATTTGCACACAAGGGTAACTCGATGCGTAGATCACGAATCCGCAAAAAAAACCGGCGTCTTCTCATCCACTTGCAAAAAAAATTTGCAAAAATATGCGAAAATTGCAAAAATATGCGAAAATTGCAAAAATTTGCAAATTGGTTTTTTTGCATTGAACACACTGGAAAATGCCAAAATATAACTATTATTGCTCACGGACAACAAATTTCGTCAGCTTGACCAATTTTCATCACCTCACAACCCTTGACCAAATTTCGTCACCCGACCACCCTTGGCCATTTTTATTCTAATATCGTATGGTTTCTTCGTGAAAACTCCCATGGTGGAATTTTCCAAAATGTGCATAAATCGGGTCAGTTTTATGCGTAGATTACGAATCTGCAATAAAATATGCGTGGTTTTAAATCCTAGGGGAGCTACAGCCACATTTTGTGCTTTTTAATGTGACCCGAGCCTTTATTATTCTAATATTCTATAGTTTTTTTCGTGAAGTTTGCGTCGTGGTAAGGCTCTGGTGGAAATGCAAATATTTCACGTTACCTTATAATGTTATCTACTATTGCTAGAAAATATTACATGTTAACTAATGTGGTTTTTAAATCTTATATTAGAAGATTTTACCTGATTTTAGTACTAGGTAACGTTATAAAAAATCATTGCCACCAATGGCTTACCGTGACCTATTTTTTTCCCAATGCATTCTGTTTGTCTTTTTAGTTGCTACTCTCCTTTGAATTAGTTAGAATAAATTCAGTATAACCGGTGACTAGATGAAAACCCGAAGGGCTCTTGTTGGAATGAATATAAATATTTTTCTATAAAATATACCCATTCTCTACATATCTGAGACACTCTAGGATGTCAAGTCACAGTTACGTCTAAATCATTTAAAAGATTTTGATGCACTCAATTTGTGTACAAGTTTTAAATGACGCGACATATTGCCATGATCATTAAATTCATTACCACATTCCGAGCAGGTGTATTCTTTTTCCTTTATGTGGCCTTTTAAGTGTCTGAATAAATTGTCTTTCTGATGAAAATCCTTTCCACAAAAGATGCAACTATAAGCTTTCGCTTCATTTGGTGAGTTGTGAGTGACGGAATGTCTCCGTAAGTCACCTACTTCTACAAATTGCACGCCACATATCCTGCATGCATGTGGCTTTTCTAAAGTGTGATGTCGTCGGATGTGCTTATCTCTGTCGCCTTGTCTGGTAAACTCTCTGTCGCACAATTCACAAAACGCTCGCGTCTCGCCAATGTGTTCCTTTAAATGTGTAGAAAGGGTTCTATACAACGGAAATTTCTTTTCGCAAAATATGCATTGGAAAGATAATTGGCAAATCGATGTTTGATGTGTAATTTGAGAGTGCTGCCTTAAACCATTCTTAGACTTGTACTTCCGGGGACACTGAGGACATGAATAAGTTAAATTAGAATGTGCTTCCTGATGATTTTTCAAAGACGCTCTGTGCTTAAAAGACGCAGGACAAAGTGAGCACTTGTGACGTTTCACATCCGAATGTACGCTTTGATGGCTGTTCATCTGTACATTCGTTCCAAAAGACTTTCCACAGGTTACACACTTGAATGGCTTTTCTCCTGTGTGGGTTATCATGTGCTGATTAAGATCACCTACGTTTAGAAACATTTTGTTGCACAAAAGACATTCGTGTTCTTTAAGGCCTAAATGCGCTTTCATGTGTTTTGTCAGCGTCGCTTTGCTCGCAAATGATTTCTTGCAGGTGGCACATGGGTGGTCAAGTTGTCCCTTGTGATTTTTTATGTGTACTTTAAGGACTTGCTTGGAGGAAAGAGATTTGTCGCAAAACTGACATGGATATCGAATCCTTTGGTGATGGTATTTGATATGTTTATATCTTCCTTGTCTTATTTTAAAAGTTTGCCCACAAATGTCACATTCGAACGCCATCGTGAACTCGAGCTACAAATGAATTTAAATGAGCATATTATATAATATCGCAGATTACATACTCATATACATTTAAATTATGGACTTACTCACCTACTGGATTTCGTCTCAAAAGATTTCTTTTCTTTGCGGAGAATAATATTTTTTGAAACGCACGCTCAGTCACGCTATTAAAAATGGTCTAGCAAATGGGTTTACTAATGATATTAGTTTTGTTAGTTTTTGAGCCATGTTTTGGTCTTTAGCACTCTGTTGCTGCAACTGTTGTTGCAGCTGTTGTGAGTGAATTGATACTTGCGAGCTTAAACAAGGAGCATATCCCGTTTTATTTTTCTGTCTTTGGTGTATGTGCATGTAGGTTTATTGTAAACTGCATTGTTGCTCTTGTAATACAAGCTCTCAATAAGTTGTTTATGTATATCAGTTATGTTTGCACCTAGAAGAAGAGAGACAGCATTTAGCTTTAATACAAATATGTATGGGTATAGTTAAGCAACAATTAACTGAATGCTTAAGTTGAGCATTGTTGATGCACGCACAGGTGAGACTTTGTGCTAGATCTACTAGTGCATTACTTATGATTTTGATGAGTGGCTGTTTTTTCGCAGAAAGGACTTCTGCTGAAGCTAATCAATTGAAAAATTTCCCCAAAAATCTACGTGCATTTGAAGCTTGATATCAGGGATAAGCAAGGGAGAGTCGATTTTTGACTCTATTGTCCATTAAAAGCCAAATGTTTAACACGTAGCTTCCCATCTATGTATTTTGCAGAGAAAATAAAACCTGTCCACTGTATGCATGCCTCCAATATCGAGCGTCAACTATATTGACAAAGCCTATATGATTGTTGTAAGAAATAAACCAATAAATGTACTTATACGATGATAAGCAGAAGAACTGGACAGAACAGAATATTAATATTTATTTGATTCAAATATTCAGTGCATGATATACGTCCAGTTCAGTTGATCGCAGTTTTTATGCTTATGTGTCAATGGCGCAAAACGGTTTGATAATTTTTCGCTGATATTTATAAATTTAAGCTTTAAAAACTAGTGTAGCAACTAGCAAAGTGGTCGATTAATTTGATATTGACAAATGGCAGTAAATATTCGACCCAGTGAAATCCGGACTTTTGCTCGGGTTTTTAATTTTCTCTCCAAATCGTGAAATCATGAACGGATTTGTGCGCTGCGCAAAGTCATGCATTTGTGAAGTAATTATTTTTGGGGAAAATCATTAAAAATTTATAAGTGATGTAATTTTGTAAAACTTTGTCTCATAATATATGTACAAGGGTAACATAAGGAATGTACCTCCATGATACAAACATAAATACTCTCAGTATGTTGTAAGATCAGAAGTTGGATGGAGATATATTAATGCTATATATGAATTTGAAAGCCTTTTCAGGTTGGATTCTGTTGAAATGATCATTGCAATATCACTTGAAGATATAATATAAGTTGTAAGCCATTAAGCATTCAGAGAATCTGTCAGTCATGTTATAAAGACATCATTATCTGACTAAGTACTTTCAGAGAGCACCTTTGACATGAATTTTAACCAATTTTTAATGAATGATTGATGTTGTCATTGAAATATGTAAGCCTTTGTTTAAATCACTCGTTAACTTCATTAATACTTAATCAATAACCAATTCATGGACAAATCATCTTAATATTTATTGTCATCAGACTTGGTAGTTTGGGACTGTAATGTAATGGGCATCACATTTCTGCAAATCAAGCCCAGATTCACATTAAGTTCTATGTTGTATGTGCTTTCAAAAACAGACTGGCAGTGAATCATAATAAAGTGGATCATCATCATAATCATAATATTAGGATGTTCAACATGTCAGTCAGAAACTCTTATGCGCCTAATATTCGTAAATGTACTTAACACCATTAGCTGAATAAAAAAATTAAGTAAAAATTTATGCAGAACAATGTATTTTTTGGGAAATTTTATTGCGCGCAGAATAATGAAAATTTAGTGCACGCAAATGTCCGCATTTTTTGTGCACGAAATAAAATTTAAAATTTGCGCAGAATCATTAAAAATTTGGGACTAATAAAATATTTCCTTGACAAATTATTTAATGCAGCAATACGTCATGAGTGATACTATCAAATGAAAATCATTGCATTTTAGACATGCTTTTTTCACGTATAAAAACGAAAGAGCTACAAAAAGAGATGCAGCAGTAGTTTTATTTGGATAATTTGTTGGACAGATTTAGAATCATTGCTAATACAAATACAAAGTGAACATCCAGAGGTAGACAATTATAGGTATTCATATTCATCTTTGTTTACTTTTAAACTAGCTAGAGTTTAGCATATAAATGTAAATTTGAACACAATAATAGATTTCTTAAACTTATTTCTCATACTCCTTACGTCAATACTTTTCGTTAATATTTACATTATATATGAGTATGAATGAAAATTACTGAATTAAATTATGTAATTTAGCATACTAGAATCGAAACATAACAAGAATATATAGATAATTGAATACCTATCTGATTCTGTCTTCTGTAGCATAGTATCTGATATTTTTAAATGACTAACGATAAGTCTAATTCCACAACACTTACTGTTATCCTGAATCAACATTAACACAATTTTCAAATATCAATATTGAATCCATTTTTCAACCAGTATAAAAAAATTCAGTCACCACACCACCGTTTCCAACTAGGTATAAACAACTCATATTAAACTTTTACGCATTCGTCATCCGTAAAGGTGTATTCTTTTCCTGTATGTGCCTTTTTACATGAGCGAATAAATAGCTTTTCCGATGGAATTCCTTCCCACAAAAGATGCAACTGTAAGCTTTTTGTTGATTCGGTGACAAGTGAGTGACAGAATGGTATCTCAAATCTTTTTGTGTTGCAAATCCAACACCACATACTAAGCATACATACGGCTTTTCTAGAGTATGTTTTCGTCTGATATGCTCATTTTTGCTGGTTTCACTCGTAAATTCTTTGCCGCACAATTCACAAAAAGCTCTTTTCTCGCCCACATGGGCCCTTAAATGTACAAAAAAGGTTCCACTAAATGAAAAAGTCTTTTCGCAAAATATGCATGGGAAAGTTGATGCGCAAATTGACGTGTGATGTGTCTTTTGATGGCACTGTAAACCACTCTTAGACTTGTATTTTCGAGGACAATGTGGACATGACAAGATCAAGTTGGAATGTGTTTGCTGATGCCTTTTCAAATCACTTTTGGTACCAAATGATGCAGGACAAACTGAGCACTTGTGCGGTTTCTCGCCAGAATGTGAAGTGTGATGACGTTTTAAGTCCCCGTTCGTTCCAAAAGATTTTCCACAGGTTATGCACTTGAATGGCCTTTCCCCTGTGTGGGTTATCATGTGATGATTAAGTTTGCTAACGAAGAGAAACATTTTGCCACACAAAAGACATGTGTGTTCCTTGTGGCCAAAATGTATTTTCATGTGTCCGATCAGCGTCGGTTTGTTCACAAAGGATTTATTGCAGATGTCACATGTGTGGTCACGTTGTCCCTTGTGAAATTTAATGTGGTCTTTTAAGCTTTGCTTGGAGGAAAGGCACTTGTTGCAAAACTGACAAGGATATTGAGTTTTTTCGTGAAGATATTTCATATGATAGTATCTTGCCTTCCTTGTTTTAAATGTTTGCTCGCATCGGTCACACTGGAACTTCATCTTGAACTCGAGCTACAAAAGAATTCAAATCTATCAAATCAAATCAAATCTAATCAAATATATTAAATAAATTTAAAAATTACACACTTAAATGCGTTTCAGTCGTAATTTTCCGGTTAAAGTATTTACCTTAAAGATTTTGTGTCAGGTGCTTTCAAATTGGGTTAACAGAGGAAAATATTTTTATTTGAACCATATGCTCATGATTGTAAATATTGATTGATTAATTAAAAATTTAATAAAAAATGATCCAGTAAATGATACTTTTAATGTGATGGTGTTTTTGTGGGGGATAAATCCCAGATTGAAAAGATTGTTTTTATTATGATCCCCTCTGGTTTTGAAGCTGAGTGTATTTGTAAATGTGTGCAAATACACGGAGCACATATTATGTCATCTGTTTTTAGCGATTATCCGTGTATTTTACTTGTGAACCAAATTGATGCTCTGCTCATATATTTCAAGGTTATAGCTTATGCTAGTTTATATATGCATACCCTTAATGTATTCATCTAAGAAATAGATACATTTTTTATAGCTTTTATACAAGTAGGTATGGCTACAGTTGAGTCACGATATACTGCAGGTCTTAATCTACCGCTTGAATTAATACTAAAATAAACCCTATGTGGCAAACGGCTCATGTTTTCTAAGATTTTCAAAATATCTGATAATATCATATATATGCTTCTGTTATTTTTATTTGATTTGTAAATGGATAATCGAATAGAACCCTAGCTGGAATCACGCGTGCTGCGTGATTTGCAATACCTAGTAGGTAGCAAATACCAATATTGTGTGCATCTTGAGGATTAGAGAAAAACATTTGGCTTTCATACAAATAGGTACGAATATATGTAGTTGAGCAGCATCAAACTAAATATTTTTGTTGAGTGTTGTTTATACACACAAAAAAGGGATTACGTTTAAGAGATGGTTTCTGCTGGAGATTAACAAATTTTGATTACAAAAGTTAAAATGGAACGTCAATCTACTGTATGCACATGCCTGAAAGTTATTGACTGATGAAGCTCAAAACAATTTTGTAAAAAAAGCGCGAAGCTAATCATTTTGGTGTAGATTTGCTGGGATATGGAATTGAGAAAGTCCCATTTTAATATAGTTTCATTATTTATTTGCAAACAACATGTACATATGTATTCACGCTTAAAATATATGAAAATTATTCATTTAATGATTCATTTGTTTAGAAAAGCTGACCTACTGCCCAAAAATAAACTAAGGATACAAACATGTTCTTGTAATTAACCAAAATTATGCAAAACTAAATTTTGACAACGATAAGTTTAGAATTGATAATCACTGTGAATACATTTGTTAAATTTTGCGTGGGTCAAAGTGTTAAGCGTATTTATATGCTGCTTTAAAAATTTATTTATGTCCCTTGTAATTTTTATATATTTTTGCAATTTACTGTAGTAAATCGTGTATAGACTTCAGAAATTTTCTTTCGGAAGCAGCTTAGTGTAATTGCGTTAGTTTAATTACAATTACAGCCGACATTAGTTAACACAGCCTTTAAATTATATGCTATGCGCTGACGTTAGCATGCCGGAATTGAAAATCAATGAAAATGTAATTCTGATATGAAAACTGATCCACTTTTTAGCATTTTATTTAAATACGAATAAATTCCTGTATCATACATGCATGCTTCGTTATAACTTATGTATACATTCTTATAAAGCTGCATATACCTACGAGTAAACACTAAATCTTGAGCGTTCAGCGTTCCTATGAACGTTAAAAATCGACTTATCAAGACACAATACTTCCCTACCCCATAAATACATAATTTTCTAACATCACTGCTTAACGTATATTAATTACTCTTATCTTAAGTTTATATGAAAGGAACTTAATTAACTTAAACAAAATTTTGAATCTAAATATTCCATTTAAACTATATATTTTTTAAAACTCTGACACCTAGCTGTGAAACACATGCAAATCTTGACCCCCAGAATCATTTCTTTTTTTCTTCTTTTCATGCAAAATATTTATACAATAAATTTCTCTTCACTTTCTCTTTGACGCAGCATAAAATGGCAGAGAAAAGATTAACATTCGGCTTATCTTTCTTTTATGTGACCTCTCATATGCCTGAATAAATTGCCTCTCTGATGAAAATCCTTCTCACAAAAGATGCAACTGTGGGCTTTAGGCTCATTTCGTGAGATGTGAGTGACAGAATGATTCCTTAATTCATATTGTGCTATAAATCCGACACCACATATTTCGCATATATAAGGCTTTTCTCGAGTATGGTTTCGTCTGATATGCGCATTGATATTGCTCTGATTGGTGAACGCCCTGTCGCACAATTCACAAAAGACTTTCTTCTCGCCCACATGAGCCCTTAGATGCGTAAGAAGGGCTCCATACAACAGGAAAGTCTTTTCGCAAAATACACATTGGAAAGTTGGTGTGCGGATTGACGTTTGATGACGTTTCTTTTGATGATAATGTAAACCAGTCTTCGAATTGTATTTTTGAGGACATTTGGCACATGAATAAGTTAAGTTTGAATGTGTTTCCTGATGTGTTTTTAAATGTTGTTTCGTTCCAAATGATGCGGAGCACACTGAACACTCGTGAGGCTTCTCTCCAGAATGTACGATATGATGGCGTTTCAGGTCTCCATTTGTTCGAAAACACTTTCCACAAATTATGCACTTGTAAGGCTTTTCTCCTGTATGGGTTGTCATATGTTGATTAAGTTAACTAACGGTGAGAAACATTCTGTTGCACAAAAGACACTCCTGATCCTTTTTTCCTAAATGTATTTTCACGTGTCCGGCTAGTATAGTTTGGCTCACAAATGATTTGTCACAGATGTCACATTTGTGGTCAAGCTGTCCCTTGTGAATTTTCGTGTGTCGTTCTAAGCTTCTTTTTGAGGAAAGAGTTTTGTTGCATAGCTGACACGGATATCGCACCATTTTGTGATGATATTCGATATGATAAGATCTTCCCTGTCTTGATTTGAATGTTTGTTCACAGCGGTCGCACTGACATCTCATCGTGAACTCTAGCTACAAATAAATTCAGTCAATTGTATTAAGTATTATTAATGATTGCAGAGTCAAATAGATTTCGATTGTAGATTAATATGCGTTTATTTACCTTCCAGAATTTGTCTCAAGTGATTTTAGCTTAAACTTGCAGACACGTATAATTAACTATTTTACGAGCTTATAATATTTGTTTAAACACCCGCCACTGGACTCTAAAATTAAACTCTCGAGCAAATAAAATACTAGTGATAATTATAATTAATTATTTGTTGAGTCTGCTTCTTGGTTTTAAAATATTGTTTTGATTTTGAGTTCCTGTATTATAGCATAGCAGCTGAGTGGATTGATCACTGTGAAGCAAATACATGGATTATGATTTTCCTGTCTTTAGTGTTTTGTGTAGTGTTGTTGTGAACAAGATAGTTACTTGTATTTATGATGCGAATTTGTGCATACCAGTAATGTATGCATCTTAAGGACAGAGGAGGACAAATCTTTAGCTTTTACACAAATAGGTATGGGAATAGTTGCGCAACAACAGCAATATAGTGAATGCTTTAGTTGAGCTTATTGAAATTTGGTATACACCTAAGCGTATTGACAGCCAACAGAAGGGACATAACTCATTTTGAAAGTTTGTGCCGAAGATGACAACATTTTATGTTTTTGTAATTGGTTTATGTTCAATCTGTCGTTTAGGCTGAACAGGGACGAAGTAAATCTGGAAAGTATACTTGCTATTGTTATTATTGCAGTGTGTGCCTATGCAGTTTCTGTACTTTGTAACAGAAAAGCTAATTTATAAATGCAAAATTGCCAACATATAGATCTAGTTTTGCGAGTATAAAGAAAAAAAGTAGGGAAACATTCAAAAGGCTACACGTGACATGCACGCTCAAGATCTACATCTAAACTATCAAAATATTAGGTAAAATGTGATTTAAGCATTCAGTGGACGACATATTCCCAATTCAGTTCATCGCAATTTTCATGCTTATGTTTCCATGGCGTGAAAACGGTTTAACTTTTTTTTGTGATATTTAGTAGATATGATTATAAATAATTTCAACAGAATGCAATAAAATTTAGTGCATTTATGCTATTAGTGAAAAAAGTTATTCAAAATCCTTTAACTTTTATCAAAATGGTTTGCATTAAAACTAACAATAATAAAATTCATTTGAGTTTTCCGCGCTTAACTGAAAGAGTTGGTTGAATTTTGAAAAAAAGGAAGAAAGAAAGAAGCTTTGTAGCTTGCACATTTACCATATTACAAAAACAAATCTGATAAATTATTTGCAAAATTTGATTACAGGAGTTGAAGTATAAAGAACGCGTTAAAGTACAACCTGAATATGTCTTGAAAAAAGTCAATCGCTAGCGTATGTTAAAATTTCTGAATGCAGATTTGGATCAAAAATCAGAATTTGGAGTCGGGAAATGTGGATTTGCGGGGGTATGTGTTCTAGAAATTCTAATTTAATTATTTTTACAAAAATGTTTATAAAATTTTCGAAGTACACGCGAAAGTTAACAAAAAAATTGACTATTGGTAATAAAGGTAGGCTCACTTTCATTAAAGTGGGGGTAGTAGCACTTCAAAGCTGGGTGGGATATCAGAGTAACAAAATTATATCTAGACCAGATAAGGTCAAAATTTAGCTCAAACAAATTTCCATAATATACGCTTAAACTACTTAAACTGTAACTGAAAATACACTTAAACTTTAAATATATTTAAGACATTTTGAAATTTTACCCTCGAAACCTTATCTTGTTTCTAGTATTCGTTCTTTAGCAATTTCTTGGATTTTTGCATGTTTTAAATTAAATTACCAGGAGAACTAAGGATGAGAGAAATTACGGCATAGTCTTAACTAATTTTTCTGCCTTTGTAGCTCAATCATTAGTGTTTTTTTTTGTTCCATACAAATTATAACTATCAAATGTTATTGCTAAATGAAATAGGGCCAACTTCTACCTTTTTTATAAAATTGCTTTCCATAAATGACGCCACTGTATGATTTGAACTGATTTCATGCGAGGAAGTGTCGCGCGAACGAATACTACATTAGATTTTCTTATGCTTGTATCTTAGAAAAACCCACGCTAACCTATCATTGTTTTAGCATCATAGTCTTATCTTAAGATGGTACTTTTTGTTACTTCAAATTTAAACGCACAATGCACATAACTAGCTTTACATACAGACATTTTGAATATAAATGTAACTATAAAATATGTAACTGCACATTCCTAACATGACGCAGATTTTGAACTTGAATGTTACATTAAGATTTGTCCATGCTCTCCATATCCGGCATATTTTGGCATGTTACACTTCTTTTCTTGTTTATAACAATCACTTCTATATATTTACCCTTTACCCCAATTATAAACTATTGAGCATTCAATTTGTGTACAGTTTTTAAATGACGTAACATATTGCCACGTTTATCAAATTCACGACCACATTTTTTACAGCTGTATTCTTTTTGTTTTATGTGACAATAATTATGTTTTATTAAATTGCCATTTTGATGAAACTCCTTCCCACAAAAGATGCAACTGTGAGCTTTAGCTTCATTTGGTGATTTGTGAGTGAGAGAGTGATTCCTCAAATCACTTTGAGTTACGAATCCAGCACCACATACTCCGCATAGATACGGCTTTTCTAGAGTATGTTGTCGCCTGATGTGTTCATTTCTGTTGCTGGTATTATAAAACTCTCTGTTGCACAATTCACAGAAAACTTTTGTCTCACCCACATGAGCTCGAAGATGCATGGAAAGGACTTTATGTGACGGAAAAGTTTTATTGCAAAATATACACAGGAAATTTAACGTGCGTACTGCGCCAATTGTCGTTAAATGTGTGTTTTGATGATGCCGTAACGTGTCTTTAGACTTGTATTTCCGGGAACAGTGGGAACAGGAATATTCCAAGTTGGTATGTGTTGCCTGATGTCTTTTCATTGCCCATTTGTCGGCAAAAAATGTAGAACAAACTGAGCACTTGTGAGGTTTCTCCCCAGAATGTACGGTGTGATGGCGCTTCAGTTTTCCACCTGTTCGAAAACACTTTCCACAGGTTATGCACTTGAATGGCCTTTCTCCTGTGTGGATTATCATGTGTATTTTAAGTTCACCTACGGTGAGAAACATTTTGTTGCACAAAAGACATTCGTATTCTTTGTGACCTAAATGTATTTTCATGTGGCGGGTCAGTGTCCCTTTGCTCGCAAATGATTTCTTGCAGATGTCACATGGGTGATCAAGTTGACCCGTGTGATTTTTTGTGTGTGCAGTTAGGCTTTCCTTGGAGCTAAGGGATTTGTTGCAAACCTGACATGGATATGAAATATTTTTGTGATGACATCTGATATGATCATATCTTTGCCGTCTTGTTTGGAATGCTTGCTCGCAGCGGTCGCACTGGAACTCCATCGTGAACTCGGGCTACAAATGAATTAAGTCAAATGGATTAAGTATTATTACAGATTTCAGACTTAAGTACATTTCGATTCTAGGTTATGGGTCTATGTATCTAACAGAGTTTGACTCAAATGATTTTAGTTTAAACTAGCAAATATATATAGTTACCTTTTTGCTTACTTATTACATTTCTTTCTTTGTCACACGCTAATATACTCTAGAATTAAATAGTCGAGCAAATGACACTATTGATAATAATTAGTGTAGTAGGTGCACAAGCGTATTTTCTTGCATGTCACTTGATTATTAGATCACTTGATTATCATAAACAGATAAAATTTAATTAAGTGCATCAGAAGGAACACTTCGCACAAAAAGGAAGAGAAAGTCGCACAAACCTTTAATTATTAATCTTGGCAGTCTTGACTGAACTGATAATTGTAAAGCAAATAGACCGAGGAAATGTCAGTCATCTGTTCTGAACCTCCTTTTAGTATTTAGAATGCAAGCTTACACGTTAGCTGTTTATGCATCCCGTTAATACATGCATCTAACAGAAGAGAGACAGACTTTAGCTTTTCTACAGATAGGTATGTAAGATTATAGTTGAATGATAATTATGCTAAATGTTGCTGAGCTGAGCTTTGCAAAATACACGCAAGGGTGATTTCGTTAATGAAAAGATTTCTGCTGGAGTCACATAGACGTAAACAGCTATAAAAGATATACTGAGATACCTTGCTTGACTTCTGTGTGCATCGGAACAGTATAATATTAATACCTTTATTATCAGTAGATGCGTAGTTATGAATATTTCGGACAAAAAGATAAAGTTTATTTACAATTTCAAATTTTAATGGACGATAATGCATATTTGATGTACTACTTCATATACGCTGCTTGCAAATATACTTAAATGAGGAATAAGTTTTAAATAAAGTAAAAATAAAAGATTTTATCGAGCTTCCTGATTTCGTGTTAAAGTTTGAGCGAAACAAACTAAATGTAAATTTTCAATTAGCGATTTATGGTATTGCTCATTAGAGTTGTAAAAGGAAACCCATTTCACACAAATGAACAACAAGTAAAAATACATTTAATCGTAATAAATCATAGTCATTGAAAGCAGTTGTTTGTACATACTTGAATTAAATTTGGAATCACTGCGAATAAGAACACATAATTTCTTTTTGAAAGCCGAAAACAGAATTAAGGATTTAACAGCAAACCAGCATATCCTTTTCTAATATGCTTTTACACTACTTAAACAGATAATATCTAAATGTAGCTCGCGATATGTGTTATTGAGTGTTCTGAGATTCCTAAAAGGACTAAAAAGCTCAATAAATGCATATTTTCATGAAATTATAAATAATTTTGCTAATCATTCTAGCAAAAGCTATTTATTTCTCACAAAACACAGTAAAAATTTAAGCTTGTAATACACCAAAATCATTCAAATTCTCTTTTCAATAAATTTGACATTGAGAATCACTAAGAATGCTATATTTTTAGAAAAAACGGAGAGAATTCAATCGTAAACAATAATGAAATGCACTCTTAAACTACTATTAATTCTACATTTAAGGGCACTTTTCAATATTACCGTAAAACATTAAATAATTTTTAGCACTTCTTACTTTATTACTTTTGCATTAAGTTTTACATACTTTGATTTAAACACCACAAGGAAGGTTGAAGGAAACAATGTAACAGTCCTACAAAATCTTCCTTCTTATCTAGCTCAGTCTTAGTGTTCTTGTTTGTAAGTGAAGAACGTAACTATGAAAGTAAAAATTAATCAACTCTTCAAGCTTTTTATATGATTCTTCCCCACAAATTATGTGACATTCTCGGTGATTTGATGGCAGCCAGTGTCGTGTAAAGGAAAACTAGATTATATTTCCTTGCGCAGGGATACTTTAAAAGTCAATTACAGCACCCACAACCCTTTTTAGCATCACACTTTTATCCTTAAGTGGAAATGCTTATCGCAATGTAAATGCACGTATATATATTTTGACACATATTTGAAATAAAATAGTTACATCAAAATCTACTCATTCACTTCATTTTTGGCAAAATCTGCCCTGTCACAGATCTGCTTAAAAACATCCATTTTGTGAACACGTTTTAATGACACAGCAAATTGCAAAAACCATATAACTTATAGTTCTCCAACTTATTTTTGAAGAATTGTTGCACTTAATTTGTGTACATGTTTTAAATGACGCGACATATTGCCAGGTTCATGAAATTCATGACCACATTCCACACAGCTGTAGTGTTTTTCCTTGATGTGCACTTTGATATGCCCGAATAAACTGTGTTTATGATAAAAATCCTTCCCACAAAAGATGCAACTGTGGGCTTTAGGCTCATCCGGTGGCAAGTGAGTGACAGAATGTCGCTTCAAATTACACTGTAATACAAATCCGACGCCACATATCAAGCATACACACGGCTTTTCTAGAGTATGCTGTCGCCTGATATGAACATTTTTGCCGCTTTGACTGTTAAACTCTCTGTCGCACAATTCACAAAAAACTCTTGCTTCGCCCACATGAGCCCGTAAATGCGTAAAAAGGGTTCCGCACAGTGAAAAAGTTTTTTCGCAAAATATGCATTGGAAAGTGGATGTGCGGATTGATATTTGATGTGTCTTTTGATGAATCTGTAAAGCACCTTTAGACTTGTATCTCCGATGACATTTGGCACATGAATAAGTTAAGTTTGAATGTGTTTCCTGATGTCTTTCGAGATGACTTTTGTTATTAAATGATGAAGAACAAGTAGAGCACTTGTAAGGCTTCTCTCCCGAATGAGTGGATTGATGGCGTTTCAGATTTTCATTTGTTCCAAAACACTTTCCACAAATTTTGCACTTGAATGGCTTTTCTCCTGTGTGGGAAATCATGTGTCGTTTAAGTTCACCTACAGTGAGAAAGGGTTTACTGCACAGCATGCATTCCTGCTCCTTCTGGCCTAAATGTATTTTCATGTGTTTTCTCAGCGTCGCTTTACTTGCAAATGATTTGTCGCAGATGTCACATTTGTGGTCAAGTTGTCCCTTGTGATTTGTTGTGTGATATTTTAAGCTTTGCTTGGAGGAAAGAGTTTTGTTGCAAAACTGACACGGGTATCGAATCTTTTCGTGATGATATTTTATATGTTGATATCTTCCCTCTTTTGTTTTGAATGTTTGTACACAACTATCACACTGGAATTCCATCGTGGAAGTCGACCTAGAAGTGAATTCAGGTAAGCTAATTATTTATCAATACAGATTACAGATACCAATACATTTTTTTGAATTGATTTTTAGTTACCTGCTGTATTTAATCTCGAGTGACATGAAATTCCACTTATTCACGAAAAGCAATATTTTTGAAGCACACGCTCATGCACTATAATATTAAATAGTTGAGCAAATTACATAACTAGTGATACTATTCGTGTTAGGTACAGGTCTTAGTTTTTGAGTGTTGTTTTGATCTTTATTCAATCTGTTATCGCAGCTGACAATGAGTTAGTGGATTGAAAATTGCGAACAGATTTACGGATGACAAATGTAGTTTTATTTTCCATAATGCTCCTCCGTGTAGTTTTGTTGTGGACATATACATAAATGTGTACCCATAATTCAAGCTTGCAACATATTACTTATACATTTGTATGTACTGTATTTTTTTGAAAGAAAGGGAAACGCTTTTGCTTTTGTACAAGTAGGTATGTGTATTTTTGAATGGCAGTACATGAATGTTTTATTTGGGCTTCGTTGATATACCCACCGCATTTCTGCTGGTAAACCAAAAATGTAAATGGTCTAAAAAATCGGCGTATTGGAGAAGCTTATTTTATTTCTGTAGGTAATAAAGACACGTGATATTACTCAATAATTTAGTTTAATACCTCAGAGGACCAAATTTATAGATTATAATGTTGTTCCAAGCTCATACATCTACAATTAAGGACTACTCTAAATATTGGTAATCAAAGTATGCTCCCATTCATCTTATTTGTTAATTGCTGCTGATATTTCATATTATGCATATTATTTAAATTACAGCATCATACAACTAGATAATATAAGATCACAATTTTAAATTATAGTTTTTATTCAGTTTCTGCACTTCAGCTTACTGAGCAAGATTGAGAAAACAACTAATTATATATTTGCATGAAGTGATGCATTGTAATACTCTTTAGAATTAAACAAAGCAGACCATTTTACACAAAACACTACCAACTCACATTCTTGTAACTAATGAAACGATTTTTTGGCGATTTGAAAGTTTACATTATAAATTCCAAATGCAATGCAAATACACAATTCTTAAACCACAATTGATTTAAAACTTATACATATTTGCAAATATCGCAATAAAAGTTTGTTTATTTGTCCTATAATTTTCATATCTTTTTTTCTTATTTACTGCAGTAAATCGTGGATGGCGGTACGAAATTTTCTTTCAGAAACAGAATAGGGTTATTGCATTAGTTTAATTACCATTACAGTCGACATTAGTTACCACAGCCTTTAAAATATATGCTACACGCTGACGTTAGCATGCCAGAATTGAAAATCAATGAAAATGTAATTGTGATATAAAAACTGATCCACTTTTTACATTTTCTTCAAATACGAATAATATTTTGTATCTTATCTTACATGCATGCTTTGTTATAACTTATGTTATACATGAAGCTGCATATAACTAGGAGTAAAAACTAAATCCTGAGCGTTCAGTGTTCTTGTGCACGTTTAAAATCGACTTATCAAAACATATAATCTTTCCTTAGTCCATAAATACATAATTTTCTAACATCGCTGCTTAACCTATACTAATTACTCTTATGCTAAATTTATATGACAGGAACTTACTTAGTTAAAAAACATTTTTAATCTAAATATCCCATCAAAAATTATACAGTTTTTATAACTCTGACACATAGCTGTGAAACACATGCAACTCTTGACCCCCAGAACCATTTCCTTTCTTCTTCTTTTTCATGCAAAATATTTATGCAATAAATTTCTCCAAACTTTCTCTATGACGCAGCATAAAATTGCAGAGAAAAGATTAACATGCGGCTTCTCTTTCTTTTATGTGAGCTTTAATATGCCGGAATAAATTGCCTCTCTGATGAAAATCCTTCTCACAAAAGATGCAACTGTGAGCTTTAGGCTCATTCGGTGAGATGTGAGTGACAGAATGTTTCCTCACATCACATTCGGCTGAAAATCCGACGCCACATGTTCCGCATACGAACGGCTTTTCCAGAGTATGTTGTCGTCTGATGTGTTCATTTTTATTGTTCTGACTGGTAAACTCTCTGTCGCACAGTTCACAAAAAACTTTCGACTCGCCCACATGAGCCTTCAGATGCATACAAAGATTTCCATATGATGAAAAAGTATTTTTGCAAAATATGCATTGGTAATTTGATACGCGAATTAACAGTTGATGTGTCTTTTGATGATGACGTAAAGCATCCTTGGACTTGTATTTTCGGGGACACTGTGGGCATGAAAATGTTAATGTTAATTTGGAATGTGTTTGATGATGTTGATTCAAATACCATCTCCGTCCAAATGATGCAGAGCAAACTAAGCACTTGTAAGGTTTCTTCCCTGAATGTGTGGTTTGATGGCTCTGTAGGTTTCCCTTCCTTCCAAAGCACTTTCCACAGGTAACACACTTGAATGGCTTTTCTCCTGTGTGGATAATCATATGTTGATTAAGTTTACCAACGGTCAGAAACATTTTTTTGCACAAAAGACATTCGTGATCTTTTTGGGCTAAATGTATTTTCATGTGTTCAGTCAGTATCCGTTTACTAACAAATGATTTATTGCAGATGTAACATGTGTGGTCAAGTTGCCCCTTGTGATTTTTTATATGTTCGTTCAACCTTCGCTTGGAGGTGAGAGTTTTGGTGCAAAACTGACATGAATATCGAATCTTTTCGTGAATAGATTTGATATGAGAATGTCTTGCTTGTCTTGTTTTAAATGTTTGCTCACAAAGGTCACACTGGAACTCCATAATGAACTCGAGCTACAAAAGAAATCAGATAAGCCTGTTAAATATTATTACAGATTATAGGCTCAAATACATTTTGATTTTAGATTATGAGTTTATTTTCCTACCTGTGTTTGTCTCAAGTGATTTTAGCTTCAACTTGCAGACATATGTTGTTAACTATTTATATTTGTTTTGAACACAAGCTAATGGGTTCGAGGAATTATGATTATTGTGAAATGCAATTAATTAAAGTATTGAACACTACTAGTGATAAACACTTGTAGAGTTTCTTCCTTGTTTTGGTTTGAGTTTCTGTATTATTGCAGCTGAGATGAGTGATCGCAGTGAAGTAAATGCATTGAGTGTGATTTTTCTGTCTGTAGTGCTCCGTGTATTTCTGTTGTGAACACCATTGTTGCTTTGATGATGCAAGTTTACACATACCAGTAGTGTATGCATCAAGAGGACAGGGGAGAAAAAAAAAATTCAACTTGTATACAAATAGATATGAGAATAGTTGTACTGAATTTTTTAGTCCAGCTTCGTTGAAATTTTGTATTCACGCAAGCGTTATTTGGTATTTCACATTTTATATGCATTTTCATAGCTATTTCTGCTGAAAAGGACAAGTGTCAAACATTTATACGTTCAAACACAAACGTTTAAACATTTTACATATTGGAGAAGCTTACTTGATTACCATAAGCAGAAAAACCAATGTAATTGCAAATCAAATAAAAATTAAGTGGCCAGTAAACGCCAACTTAGGTTAATAGCAGTCTCGATTGTTTTACTTGTAGGGTGTGAAAGGTTGATGATTTTTCACTGATATTTATAAATCAAAACTAACAAGGATACACCGCGGGCGACTACGCGCAAATCAAAATCAAATGTATCACATCAAATAGAGCTTTTTACGCAAAATCTAATGGTATTAATCTTAATCAAGAATGGGCTAATCTGTGGACTGCAGCAAACAATGAAGTGTGGGCTCCTACCATCAAAATGCTTTAAATTGTTTTGGTCACTATTTATTATAATAGTTTAGCGTACATAGTTTACATACATTTTCACATCAATTCACAATTCATGCACAGCGTTAGAAAAGGTTTATCCATGGTGCAATTTATAATTATTGTTTCTTAGTCATTGTATCCAAGATTATTTACCGTTGTTTTAAATTATACATACATACTACAGCACACTGGAATTGAAACAATCAGAATGTAATCACTACTTGAAAGCTAATCCATTTCTATTGCCTTGTCTTTTTAAGATATAGTATGAAATACAGATTAATACATGTGTTCGGTTCCTTTTTGCATTGTTCTAGAAGATCCACAAGTTTTTTGGAGAATTTTATTGGGCGTTCTTGATCCTCAATTTAGGGACTACGTTGTGTGCAAAAAGCGGACCCACAACGTAATAGGAACTTAGAGTAAATTTACTTTGAAAAGTGCCTACTTCCTCATTGCATATTAGACTGTGCAAAACGTTATGGGGAAATCTTTTGTGTTCATCTAAACTCTCTCCATTTACCAGTGCTCACTAAAGAAGAAAATAGTTGTGCTCAGCACCATAGGCTTGATTTTTGTGCTCGTCTTGCTCATTATCTTAAATATGACAGCTAGTTAACGTGCACTGTCCTGTGATCCATACCCATCTTCTGAGAAAACAGTCAATGTGCGTGGTTGTGAACGGGGAGAATACTCCATTGGCGTTCTGGCCGTAAGAACATGCATGTACACATATTTTGCTTAATTACAATCTACACTTACTAACTGTAAATAATAAGGTATTTACACAATTTTATATTGCTAGAACCAAAAATTCAACCTTGAGCTTTTCCCTTCGGCAAAAGTTCGCTTACCACATTCAAACTGTAATGTCATACATACTATAATATTTGAAGGAGGTGTAGGTGACACGGAGGTCATGGATGTCATTTTGAAACCAAACGCGAAATTTATTCTCAAGCTTTCA